>PVIC010033716.1:0-19976 GCA_004025085.1 Thryonomys swinderianus | reverse complement strand
CTATAGATCATGCTATGCCACTGAATACCAGAAGGTGTTGTTCAGATGTTATCTTGAGGGGGAAACACCAGGAGTGTATTGTGAGGGGCCTCTTCTCATTTAACTGGTGACAGCTTTCCCGGTGAGCTTTCCACCTGGAAGGTGTAGGTTAAGCCTACACTTGTTCTAGTGAGGGAATGCACTACAGGGTTAACTTTTGAAGACTAATAATCTGACTTTGATTCAGTTGGCTTTGACAGTTTGAATCCAATGAACTTAAAAAACCCTGTCATGTAAATCTGGAAACATAGTTTCTTATTCTGTTAGTGAAAAAAATGAATTGCAGCATGTACAGAAGTCAGTTCTAATTTACTTCTCAGTCCAAAGTCAGAGGCAGGCATTATTTTCTTTGTTTTGAGCCCTGTTAGAGTAATATATGTGAAAATGAACTTTTGTCATTACAAGACTAAACAAAGCCTTGAGTTAGAAGTTTATTTTCCTGTTCCTTAGCTTTGAAGTAAAATAACAAAGGACCATTTATGTCCAGATCTCAGTCAGATATTGGAATGCAAGAATCATTCTGGGCCTTTCTGTTACTGAAAAGCCTCTGTCAACCTCCTAGTAAGGCAGAGACCTTTGCAGTTCCCATTGGAGTTGAGTGTTATTTTATTCTCAGATACAGCAATCAGCTTTTTTTTTTTACTGATTTAGGAGAAAAAATTGTGATGCTGAAAATAGTCTACCTGAATCACTTTATTCAGCATGCCCTCACAATCCACATCACAGAACTGTGAAATGTCCACCCTTGACAAATTTTTAGGAAAATAAAAACTTAAAATGCCAAAAGGAGCACCTTCCCTAGAATTTCACTTGGCCAATCATGTCTCTGCAGTATCCTCCTTTCTCTCCCTCCACTCCTCTGAATGGGCCTATCTTAGCTTGAACTTTTATTTTAATCCAGGGCGTCTTGCGTACAAGCACTCATTAAAAAGGACTGTTCTTGTGCCTTTCCTGGGTGTTCCTTACCCTTGCTTCCCACCCCCTAGATGCTCCAGGCGGAAGTCGAAGGGCTAGAGAAGAGCCCTGTGAGGCCTGAGGGTATTGATCGGGCCAAGAGAGAGCTGAAGAGGCTTGTGCAGGATACCAAGGCTGCCCTGGAGCACAATGACGAGTGAGGCCTTAGTAACCTGACTTTACCTAGGTTTGGCTGATATTTGTTTCAAAGATCAAAACTGTACGGTGATCATGTTTCTACATCTTTGCGCCTTGTTACATGCTATAGTTACCAATGTCATCCTGTCACCTGGCCTCTTCCACAGTCTTTCCATACGTGACTAGGATATCGTAGCAAGTATGGTGTCTTTGTGAGAGAACTTGGGGAGACTCTAGAGGAGTCCCATGTCTGTGTCCTGGTTCTGGTGCTGACAAGTGAGAAAGTCACAAGGTCAAGATGCCTCACAGAAATATTCTTACTTGTTTTTTCTACTTAAAAATCTCTATGATCTCTCTGTGTCATCTTCCAGGGTCATGACAGTGGATAAACTCAGTATTTTCAGGGATTTAAAAAAAAAAAGATTAAGCAAATTTGAAACAACTAAAAAACCCTTGAAAACACAAGGAACAAAACCAAACATGGAACCTACTTTCACTGTAACTAGCAGAGAAAAGGCTGTTGTCTTCCACTCTACCTTCATCTCAAGGTCTCTCCCACTGCATGACCGTAAGCTCTTGCCTGCCCGGAGAAGCCCAGAGGATGTGGGTGTTCAAAGTGTGCATTTCACTAGATAACTTCATCCTGGCCTCCAGGCCTGATGCTCACATGGCTGATCTAGGATCAGGGTCCTTTTCTCAAGAAACCTGTCTACAATGGCGGATGCCCTGCAGCCCTTGTGTGACCTGTGCATACTTTGTTCACACCTGATGGATACTGTCTCTGATGTGGAGGACTTATGGATAGGTGTGTAGTCAGCTGAGACTCAGAGCAAACAGCTCAGCCGAACTCATAAAATGAGAGAAGTTTGCTGCTTACAGATCTGAACAGAAGAGGAAAGCTCACCTGTGGGGCCCATCAGCAGAGAGAAATGTCTGCCATATGCATGCTCACTGGGGCGTGGTGACTTGGGCCTCATAGGCACCTGTTCCTTGTCACTATACTGACAAACAGGCTGATCAGAAAGCAGTGGATGTTAAATTTTTAAAAATTATTACAGTAAATAACACATGGTTATTAATCCCCCTCAGAACAATCCTCCTTGCTTTGAACCCACTTATCCCATCATTCTTGCCACTATGGGAAGCACTGTATAAACAATTTGTTTATAGCAATTTATGTCTAATTAAAATATCATGGCTTATGCTTTTTACTGATTCTGTTATAAAATGAGCAAAGATCTGTGAACATCTTACATAGTTAGAGCATTTGTAGACACATGTCATGAAACCAGTTTGTAGTGTTTATGTTTTTAACCAAATCACATTTCTCTCATTTATGTTACACATACTAGAAAATTTTTTCTCTCCTTAAATATATTAAGAATAAAATAGTTGATTCAGTTTACTTCACCCCAAGAAGAAAGTATAAAGAAGTTACAGAAGGTTTCCTTCTTCTTTTCAAATATTTCTTCATTTGGTTTTAAGTTAAATATAGTGGTATTTGTAAATTTTATTAGTATGATACAATCATAACACACAGGAAAAATGTAATGTGTATTCTAACCTCAGTAAAGGTTTTACCTTGATTTCTTTGTTGCTTCTTTGTATATATATTACTATTTCTCTCACCCTCTCTCCTCCCTTCTCCTTTCTTTCTTCTTAGCAATCCGAGCCACAAAATAATACCAGACACTATAAAAATTTAAGAGACTAGTTTTTAATGATTTATGCAATCATGGCAAGAAGGAATCTGTTCAGGCCTTTAAGTTGAGTGGTTCGGGCTCTCAATTAACAGATACTTTTAGGTTCCTCTTTAGTTATAAAGAAGATTAGAGCTCTTTTTTCAAGAAAAAGATGTTAGTATATAGAAGACAAAAGAAAACAGGTACCAATGGAGCACCAGCATTTCACTATTTTTTGTTATCAATTTGTAGACTGAGAAATGGATTAGAGATGGAGTACATGTTGCTGCAGTCTGCCAAGGAAAATTCAGGCAAGTGCATCTTTTCAGATCTGTCCTATTTCTTTCCCAGCATTGTCTTGAGGTCTTGTTCCACACTCTGTTCCTTCTCCACCTTTTGTGCTTGTCTTTCCCATTTTTATCCTTCAACCTCAAGTTAGTCCCATTTCTCTGCTGAAGTCTTCCTGCAGCTTCTCTCATTGCCCCTCCTACATCTTCACATCACTTTCTTGTAATTTGCATGGAGTCTTTCCATCCAACCAAGTATCTGCAAAACTAAGTGTTCAGCAGTACTCAGTGATGGTCTGAATGACTTGGAGGAGGAGTACACCTTGTTTGAATCAGATTATTTTCATTGGTGTGCTTGTGGTTTGAGTCATAGTTTATAATTATATCTCACACATATAATGTCACTAATAAACAGTGACTTTCAAAAGAGCTGAGGTATTAACTGCAGTAGTATTTTATTTTCAAAAATATTTCTAGAATCATCTCAGAAAGCTGTAATTGATCAAGAAAATCTTACTCTTACTGAGAAGGTTGAAAAGAAGAGATGTGAAATACTCAATAAATGGGATGAGATTCAAGCTCTTGAAAAACAAATTAAAACTACTTTGGTGCATACCAACATTTCAGATATTGTTGAGAATAAGATTAAAAGCATAGAGGTATGCCATTTATCTATTTACATTCTTTTACTTATAAACTTTGGCAAATATGTGAAGCAATTAGATTGTATTGGAGCAAATATATACCTCTTTGTGGTAGAAATAATGGGATACAAAAATCTAGTTCAAACAAAAGTGTAGATGGCAAAACAAACAAACAAGAAACAAAAACACTGTAGAACTCCGCCTGTGACTGGTTCCCATGGAATCTGTGAATCTGTGAAGAAGGCATGCAGACGCTCCTCCAGTGGAGATTCTAGTCTCATCATATGTGATAGAGACTGTCCTTCTGTTCCCTCATGGTTATATAGTAACATATTTTCCTAGCACTACTTCTTAGAATAAAAACATAATAGTAAGAATTACATAGTATATGGAAGGTGGTGATGATATAAATAGTCTAGGTTTTTAATAAAACAACATCTTGTCTCATTTATACTTGTTAATCCTTTTCAACATGTTGGGTATCTGGCAAAGTAAGATGCTACTTTTACGTCACGATTTACAATACTTTAGGATTTTCTCATTCATACTATTAACTACATTGCCAAGTTACAGTAGTACTCTTAGTGTTTTGATTGTGATTACAGTAATTTATAATTCATTTGGAAGAAAGTAATGGTTTTACAATGTTAACCTTATCAGCAGGGATCATTTTATCACTTTTCTAAAAAAATGTGCCAAAGATACTTAATATAAGCTTATTATTGTAATCATTTTCATTGTATAGTGAAAGGATTAATTATATTTACCTGAGTGATGATCATTATCCATTTTTAGATCTCTTGATTTTGCAGAACTGAAGTCCTGCACATGTTAAATAGGATCAATAATCATATTGATTATATATGATTTCTACGTCTTGGTCTAAAATAATTGTATGATGGATACTGTGAAATAGAAAATATTCAAAGGGCAATGTGGTGGAGGTGTGAGTAATGAGGGGTAAAGAAAAAAATGTGATGTAATAAAAAAGGGAAACAAAATATGTATTTGGGGTAGGGGGTTGTAGAGTGGGTAGGGGAATGGGAAAAAATGAGAACTAAATTGTGTCTTATACTGGTACAAATTCCCAATATTGAGTGTGGTCATGATGTTTAAATATAAATATTAAAAATAATTGTTATATCTATTTTCATGTATTTATAAGGACTATTACTATTATAAAAGAAAAAGTTCACCTCATCTTTTGTGATCAATTATTACTAGTATACATGTTACTTATTGATACAGGTATACTCTTGAGATATTGTGGATTTGGTTTCAGGCCACCACGGTAAAGGTAATATTGCAATATAGTGAGCTCCATGAGTTTTTAAATGTTTCCAGTGGACACAAAAGTTATATTTATATTATATTTTAGTACATTACTATGGCAGCATTGAATCAAAACTGTACCTTAATTACAATTATCTACTGATAAAAATGCTAATGATCATTTGAGCTGGTGTTAATAAATTTGTTTGACTCAGGATTGTTATAACCCTTTAATTTTTTTAAATACTATGGTTTCCAACCATTGAAAATTGAGGTTCTATTCCATTCCAGAATTTATCTAATTTTTAAAATATTTTGAAGCAGCAATTTCTATCTCTTTAGTTTTTTACCTAGAGACATAAAATTTATCTTTCTTGTTATTCACCTGTCATTTCACCCCTTCTTTGTTCATCTGCTTTTAAATGATGTTCTGAATACTCTCGAAATTATAATGACAGTATTCACTTACCCTCATAAGCACTGAACATCAGTTAACACTCAACAAAATATCTTGTTCCTTAAACCATGCCTCTTTCAGAATGAAGCTGTAAAATTGGAAACAAAAAATAGGATTCTACAGAAGAAAATACAAGTGAGTTTCAGTTTTTGTGTGATTCAGAATATATCTATAGAAATATTTCCTAGAGTGCTTGCTTATACTGTGTCATGTCCCAGTTAAGAATACATGTGTTCTTTTTCTAGAGGTAAATTTCTGTAATGCTTGGAATATCTGGCTATGCAGATATTCACTTAAAATTAGGCCAGAAAATCATACATTAATAAAAATAACTGTAAATTTTGATGGTGGAATATACCAATCATAAGTATTTTTCTGACTCATCCATGCATTTTCTTGAGTTTATTGATGACAAAGAGTCTAATGAACTGTCTCTCATAGCAACTTTGGAAGTACCCATTCAAAAAACTTTATAGTTTGCTTTTCATATATGTGCAAACTAGAAATGATTATCTAGAAATGTTCCAGATAGGATAATAGAGAAATGATTGTCTACAGTCAAATTTATTGCCATTACACATGATCAAATAATTTTTAATGTTTTGCAGGTCATTGAAAACAATGTGAAGCAGATCATGCAAAAGAGTAAGATCAGTAACAAGGAGCAGCAGTAAGTCTTTAAATCATGATAAATTGATATATAACATCTTTGATCCATTTTGATTTTAAGTTATTGCATGGTGAGGTATATGGGTCAAAGGTCAGTCTTTAGTATGTGGAAAGCCAATTTTCCCAGAACTATTTATTAAAATGGCTTTCTTCCAGTGAAGATGTTTGGGCTTTTTGCCTAAGATATGGTATTATCTTTGGGTCTGGATTTTGTCAGTACCATGATGTTTTTATCATGGTAGCTCTTTAGTGTAACTTCAGTTCAAGGATTATCATGCCCCATGGCTAAATATTAAAACAAACATAATCTGCTGGAATGTAAAATAGATAAAACTCTTGAAGACATAGACATAGGGAGCTACTTTATGAATAAAACGCTGATTGCACAGGAGATGTTTCAAAGAATCAACAACTGGGATCTCTATAGTTTTTTCCTCTACATTGGCTCCTATAGAGGGTTCCTATTTCCTTTGTTAAGTGTGATATTTCTTTTATCAGGATTTATAAGCATACATACATTCTTATGTATATCTCATTTTGCTGTTTGTGCTTCAATGAAATTGTTATTTCCCATAATCTTACAATGTTATCAGTAGGGAAAAGTACTTACTAAATACTTTAAACATCTACTTAAGAAAAATAATACAATTGGTTTGTTGTAATTTTCTCTCCCAAGCTAAGGGTCCATTTCAAAATAGTTCAACCTGAGTTATATACATATATATCTTTCCAAAAAATAAGAGAATATTTCTAAGAAATATAAAAAGTTGACCACATAATCACAGAATTTTTGCAAATAAATGATTTTGTTTAAAAAAGAAAAGCCAAACTCCCAGTGCTCTATTACAACTAAATGCAAGAATATCCATTGAACCCTCTAACACCTGCCTGATTCTCTTTCTAAGCCAAGCAAAATGTTTGATAGGATTTCAGTTTTTAAATGCAAGAAGACAATATTTCAACATTATTTTCCTAGTAGTCATATCTAATTTTGCCTGTTTATTAAAAAAATGCTTCTGTGTAGAAATGCATAGAATTGAAAAAGAGGAACAGATTCCTAATTCATGGAAAACAACAGTGGTAATCTGATTATGTAACAGTGAACAAGAAGAAAAAAAGCCAGATATTTTCAAGGGATTTTCACTAGAACAGGAGAGTTTCTTTGCAAATGCTAGTCATCCATTTTTGTGTAAAATGTGTTTCAATGAAGGGTCACCTGTTTGATAATTAGTTTCACCAAAATTCTAGGTGGGATGATGGTGAAATAGGAGTGTTCTACTTTGGGCAGCACTTGGCTTAAAATTTGAGGAAACACGTCTAGGGTGTGGTGAGGTAATAAATGAGAGAAGATTGAAAAATTAGGTTTTTATAGATAAGCTATGTTTATGGCAGTATCTTAAACTCTAAAATTGAATCTGTTCCCTGACAGTGAAAAACATAGGAGACTTTTGTACCAACAAGAATGTTGGAAATAGGTAGGTTCTGAGGCTAAAGGATGAGTGAGCATTCTGCATATGGTTCATTTGTGATATTTTATAACTAATATAAAGTAGTCCAAGTATAATGAGTGGTTCAAAAAGATATGTTTTTCTCAAAACCAAAATATTATGCTTTTTTCAAAACTATTCACTCAAAACTAGGTTTGGACATGACAGACATTTAAAGTATTCATACTATTAAGCATAACTTTTTCTTTTTCTTTTTCTTTCTTTTTTTTTGGAGACAGGGTCTCGCTTTGTGGTTCAGGCTGGCTCTGAGCTCACTATGTAGCCCAGGCAAGCCTCGAACTCAGCAATCCGCCTGTCTCTGCCTCCTGAGTGCTGGGATTACAGGCGTGAGCCACCACACCGGGCACTGTGGTTGCGGTATTGATGGTTGGTGGGCGTGAGTCACCACGCCCAGCATTGTATGTGGTTACCGGGGATCAAACTCAGGACCTTGCACTTGCGAGGCAGGTGCCAGAACCACTGAGCTAAATCTCTGGTCCCTAGGCATTAACTTTTAATATATGTCTCATATCTTTTGTTATATTTAAAATTAGCCTAAGATTTAAACCTCAAAATGGAAGCATTATTTAGCCATGCGGTAATAAGTTCATGGAAAAAGCTAAAAAGTGGGGGTGAATTCTTATACAAACTGACCAGGAGATGGGGACTAAATGACTGTGATGGGTTTATTTTATCAAATGACATGGTATCTAGTGATGTTAAATCTTTGGAAAACTCTTCAACATATTACTTTAAAGTTTTAAGATAGCAAGTTATTCATTCATATTATCTGCTGCATGAGTTTGTACAGTTATTTTCCTGGAAGTTGATGCTACAGTTCAAAGCTCAAGATTTGGCATGATAGGGAGCAGGGAAAAACTGTGATCATTTAGAGATGGAAAGGCTTATTTGTATCAATAGGGAGAAAGGAGAAGAGTTTTAGATGGTGGCCTGATCTCAGCGTATCTCTAGTTCCCCTGTGCTGACTTTCCTCCTGTGGTTTTAGTATAGCTGTCTTCAAGCATAAGGCCCTTGTTCCAACGATAAAGAAAGTTAACAGATTTTGGCTGCTTTTGAGGCATTTTTTCTTCCTTCAGGAAGGGCAGCCTCTGCCAGAGACTCACACCTAAACCTCCTAAGCAGGACCAGATCTCAAACCAACGTTCAGCTGTAATAAAATAGAACATTTCACATTCTCACTTACGTGGTAGGGAAATACAAGAAAGAAAAGTGCTAGAAATGCTCCTAAGTGACTCACTCAGGGAGCCCAGATTCTGGGGTTCTTTAGGACCTATCACCCAGGGAAATGGCATAGTTGTACATACCCAGATTAAGATCCTTAGTGATGGAAATGACCTGCCTCTACTGCCACACGACACAATATGGAAAAGGTGGCCAGCGAACTAAGTACCAGAAGAGCTTTGCTGCATTCAAGGCCCAAACTCTACTGAAGTATGCATTAAAGATAAATAGACAATGGCAAAAATCTCATCAGTTTGGGGGTAAATGTGCCTTACAATTGATGTTTATTTTGAAGTATTTTTTCTTTAATGCATTTTTAATCCTTTTTGTTTATGTCATATATTTTAAGAAAACTTTTGGAATTTATTACAAAATTTGCAGAAGAAACAAAAAGTAACCCTCAAGGGACTGAAGAAATGACCTGTGACAGTTGACACCTGCCTTGTACATAGCCTGAAGTTTTGCAGATGTGTAAGTTAATGAAGATCCCTTACATTCATCAACTTCAATCCTATTAATGAGTCATGTGCCCTGTTCCAGAAATGAATAAAAACAAATATAAACATGATTTATTTCACACTTATGTATATGTGAATAACAATATTACTGTTCTTTTTATTTAGTAACTTTCACTGAAAATATTTCTGCATATATAATAAGAATAAAATATTTACTTGTGCTATACTGTGGATAAAATTTGCTTACTTGTGAACACAGATTTCTATACATAACTTTAATAAAACATTTAGTACTGGACTAATTAGTATCCATTTAATTAGTCTTTACAGACTGGAAATGATCACTGCACTACAAATGTTACATTTGTACTGTGTTGGCCCTGAATTTGCCTCAGCTGACTGGGTTCTCATGACAACCTTGTAATGTGGGTAGGGTTATTTTTTAATCCCTTTGGCTTCAGTGTAAGTATTTAGAAAAAGAGAAAGTTGGATTCCCTTGGACAACAATCAGCAGAGTGATTTGGAAGACCAAATATAAGTGAGGAAATACACGTATGAGATACTCAAAGTTTACTTGGAGTATTAGAACAGTAGAGCTGGAGGAGGGAGAGGGAAGGGAGGGAGGGAAAGCAGGCAGGAAGGAGGGGTTTATTGCCAGGCACCTTCATTAAACTCAGGTCTCCTTAAAACCTGTTAGCTCCTGCTGTGACGTGATTCACTCTGATTTTAGTGATAAAATAGTAACAGCTACTTGAAACTTCTGCCACATGCCCTGTGTGCTGGACATGGAGGAACAAATTTTAATATTTGCCCTGCTGGTTTTTGGTCTTGCTTTGGATCCTTTCTGTGCTCCCATTCTTCCCTTCCAGAATGGGAATGCTTATTCCATGGTAGTTTATATTGGAAATATTTAACTTCCTTTTTAGTTTTTTTTAAATTGTTTGTTGGCACATTTTACCTATACATTATGATCACATTCTACATTATGAATTTGTACCTGTACATGACATCTCTTGATTCTGATTTTTTTCTCTTTTCCCTGCCTACCCCACCACTCCCAACCCTCTATATACATGAGCTTTGTTTCCAATTTTTGTTTTACTATCAACTTTTTTCTTTCCATTCTTTATTTTCCACTACCTCCTTTCCCTTTTACTTTTGCATATTTTTTTCTATTTTGCAATTTCTGTCATACATTCTGGACTTCATTTACACCTTTGGTTTCTCATACTGGAGAAATGATAAGATATTTACACATCTGTGTCTTATTTATTTAACTTATGTGTATGGCCTCAAGGTATATCCATTTGAGTATAAATGACTCAAATGTATGCTTCATTAAGGCTGAGTAATATTCAATTTTACAACAAAACCACATCTTCTTTAGCTAGTCTTTCGCTGATGGGCATTTGGGCTGTTTCCAAGATATGGCTATCACAAACTGAGCTGCTATAAACATGTATGAACATATGTCACTGTGGTATAATTCTTTTGTTTTGTGTGTATACCTAGCAGGGAAATAGCAGGGTCAAATGGGACCTTTAAGCTGAGCTTTTAGAGGCATCTCCATGTGACTTCACATAGTTGTTTACAGTTATTTGGTTATCAGTAAGGAATCATTATTTAAATTGTTTAAGTAAATCAAACAGGTTCCTAAAGGAATGATTGAAATAACTTATTATGAGTCTCTTTCATAAATGTTAGGAAAGTTGGAGTGGATCAGGGAATTTATTAATAATATGTATCTGGGAGGAAAGTTAGAAAAGCTGAACAGACTTTGAGTTTTGGAAGATGAGTCTCAGAAAATGAATATCTCTGATGGGAGTGGTGTTTCCAGGTAGAAGAAGCAGTGAGGAAGCAAGTGATTTGTCGCTGGCTTAGAGAGTGAAAGATAACAGGAGGGTTCATGGTGATGTGGTGAGAGGTGGTGGTGATAGTGGGAATGTGTTGGTGGTAGGGGAGGCGAGGTGATGGTGGGAAATGTGACGCATATGGTGATTGTGTGTGTGTGTTTGTCTGGAGTTGTGTGTGTCTTCAGGCACTGGTAGCACCAGCAGATGCCAGAGTGGAGTCATAAAATAAGCCATCATAGGCTTTACACACCACAGAGATCAAATGTGATATTGAAGAAGATCACCCTATCAGTATGGTAAACAAATGGTCGGAAGAGGCAAGGCTAGAGATAGGGACACTGCTAGGAAGTGCCTGTTACAGCTCAGGATGAAGAATGTGGGATTGAAATATGGGAGCAGCAGTGGGAGGTATGGAGCTGCTTGGATGTGAGGATTCAGAGTCGTGAAGGTGACTGTACAAGGGAGGGAAAGGCAGCAGGAGATTGCAAGGGCTCTCAGGTTTGGGACCTAGACAATTAGTTCGGTGGAGCTGTCACTTTTGTGGGAAAACTGGGAGAGGAAAGATTTGAAACTGTTGATTAGTTCAGTCCCAAGCATACAAACTCAGAGTCCCTGGAAAGACTGCAGGTGCAGATCCCTAGCAGAGCTGGATTCAGAAACCAAGAGTGGGGAGATGTGGATATTTGAGCATCACTGGCAGAGGGCAGACGTGGAAAACACGAGGAGGAGTACACAACCTGTGGAAGGAATGAGGGTGAACATCATGGGAGACTGAAGACAGGTCCCTGGGCACAAGAATGCCCGTGTCACCTCTTTTTAATTCATGCGTGCTAGAGTTGCCATGTCTAACTCATTCCCTCCCTCAACAAGTACCTGATGAGATCTACTCTGGGTGGACATTAGTCTAAGAATAAAAAAAGACCAGCAGATTCCAAATACATGGTAACCTAGAGTCCTGGGGATTTCCTGGGGAACCAGTAAGCTGGTAATATATCGGATGGTGGTGAATGCCGCTTGTAGAAATAGAGGACAGATGGGAGGGTATATGGCGGTTGGTGAGGACATCATTCTCTACCCTTCAGGGCAGTTCTTCCCCAGACACGGTATCAGAACAGGACCTGAGGGCGCAGAGGGAAGTCACGCGAATGGAAGGGCTCCATATCAACAGCAACTGCCAAGTTCTGGGAAGAACAAAATGATGCACTGACTGAAGAGGAGGAGTGAGCAAGGGGAGGATAGCCAGAGGCAGGTGGGCAGTCTGTGTTCAGGGAAAGTCAGCCTGGAGGGATCTGAGCAGAGGAAAGAGCAGCAGCCCACCTCCAGGGTCGGGGCATAGCTTGTCTGGGACATAGCACCCGGGAATCACGTAGCGCCCAGCTCAGGGATCACATCAAATGTAGTTTATTCTGGGTGTGGCTGTGATGGAGTTATGCAGATGAGGTTCACATCCACACTTGGTTCATTTAAATTAAGAACATGACTTTCCCTCACGCAGTGAGCCTCATCCAATTAGCAGAAGGCTGTCATGGCGACAAATGGAGTTTCTTTGGATAGACCCCTGGGCTCAGCATCCGCTGCTGCCTGAGCTTCGGGCCTGCTGGTTCACTCTGTGGATTTCACACTTGCCAGAATCCCCTGAGCTGGGCCTGCTGTTCTGCTGGGCCGGAGAAGAGGCTGTGGTTATCATGGCTCCACAGAAAACACTGGGGTTTATAAGACTTAAAGGGAAGGCCGTGCACTCTGCCCCTAGGCTCTGCTTCAAAGTACATCCTGTGACATGTGGTCTCGGGGGAACTGGTACTTTACATAGCTTTTATGAGAATTTGTGTTTGGGTGACTATCCATTAGGGCTCTTTCATATGTTTGTGCGATACTGGGGATTAAATTTAGGACTTTCACACTGAGCTACTATCCTGGCCCTTCTTCTTGCTTAATTTTGAGACATAGTCTCCCTCAGTTATCTAGGAGGAATCACACTTGGCAATCCTCTTGCCTTCAACTCTTTCAGTACAGGACTTACAGACATGCCCCATTACACTCTGCTCTCCACTAGAAATTCTGAAAAAATACATAATAAGGTAAAAATGTAGGAAGGATATTTATAATTCTATAATTCAGAAGCTGTTAATGTCTTTTTTTTTTTTTGAGACAGGGTCTCGCTTTGTAGTTCAGGCTGGCCCTGCACTCACTATGTAGCCCAGGCAAGCCTTGAACTCAGCAATCTTCCTGTCTCTGCCTCCCGAGTGCTGGGATTACAGGCGTGAGCCACCACGCCCAGCACTGTGGTATGTGGTATTGATTGCTGGTGGGTGTGAACCACTATGCCCAGTATTGTTGTATATGGTATGGAGGATCGAACCAGGGACCTTGTGCTTGATAGGCATGTGCCAGAACCACTGAACTAAATCTCTGGCCCTGTTAATGTCCTTTTTTGGCACTTAAAAATTCTATTAGTCATGTTTCTTTCACAGGATATTATTTGACTTTAAATTATTGTTTAATATTTTCCATGTTGCCTCTACTCAATAGTTAACAGCTCTTCAGCACAATGTGTTAATTATTTAAGGGCTAATCCTTTTGTTAAGAATGAAAATATCACATTTACAACATTATACATGGTATACATATGTGTATACATGGCATACACATGTATATTATGTATGAATAATATCTATACATTAGTGTGTGTGAATATACGGTTGAACAATGTATGTGATCAGGTCAAATGACTTTAAGCTTAAAGCTTACTTTCTAATTCTATACACTTGTGGATTATAAATCAAAGCCCTCATTTTACAGATTAAAGAGAGAAAATCAATTTGACTAAAAGATTGTTCAGGCTTCCACAGAAAGTCAAGGGGATAATTAGACTGAGGTTATCTAATGTTTCCTTTAGCACACTGTCGGTTTCTAGGAGAATAGGTAACACGTGGCACTTTCAAGAAAAAAAGCACCTCATTTTCTTTGGGAGCATCTACTGGGACTTGCGCTTATATAGATGCAGAGAAGCCTTGGCCTGAATTTTCTGCTGTTGTAGGGCCCTTGTAGTTTTCCTGCTGGAAAACAGCGCAGGACCAGGAGATGTGGGCAGTTGCAGGAGTTAAGAAACATTCGAGCATAAAGCATTCACGGTGATAAATAAAAATGTCTCAGCGAGCAACATATTGTTAGCTGATGCATAAAACTTCATAGAATTTGAAAAGATTATTGTTGTGAGTCATCTTTTATCACAGTGGATATCTTGACACAGTCAAATATAACCAATTATTATGAACTTCTTTAAAAATTGAGAATATTCTCTTTCTCTGCTTCTATATGTTTATCATCACTCCACTCATAATAGGAATAAAATAGTAATCAAATCAGCATGAATGAAATAAAAATAAATAGCCAAATTATATTATCTCTTTTCTTAAAATATTTCTATTAATTTGAATTTAAGATTAATTTTAGTTTATTTTTAAGCATAACTTTAAAAGTCTGAATGAAGACTATTTTAACTTAGATTTGGTGCCAGTGTCTAATTTACTCTTAGACTTATAGCTAAAAATAAATTCTAAAGAATAACACTTTTTCTGCAAGAGTAAATTGTGTAATTTTTCAAGATCTCTGTTCTTTATTGTGGGGGCATGGGTTAAAATTATTATTCTATCACCAGGATATGCTCAGCTTTGGTCCTCAGGTCACCTTTTTTTTTTTTTTTTTTTTTTTTGAGACAGGGTCTTGCTTTGTAGTTCAGGCTGGCCCTGAGCTCACTATGTAGCCCAGGCAAGCCTTGAACTCAGCAATCCTCCTGCCTCTGCCTCCCGAGTGCTGGGATTACAGGTGTGACCCGGCAACCCTTTTAATTATTTCAGTGACTAGTATGCTTTAGGCTCAAATGCATCAACTCCTTGGATATAATTCCTGAAAACATGCATTTCTCAAAAGTTTGTTAATAAGTTTTATTTTAAGATCAATTTGACCTCATCGGTGGACATGAAGCGTGTGCCACATTTTCTCCTGGCATAATGTTTAACAAGAGAAAATTGCAAGGTCACTTTCCAGATGCTGCTGTGGTGTGTGTTGTGGGTTTGTTCTCTTCCCTTTACTGAGCACAGCCACAGTGCAGATGCTCACTTTTTCCCCATGTTCTAATGACGCAGGTTGGTGCAAAAGAGCTCTCCCCTCCCGCAGAGGAAGAGACCACGCAGGCTTCTGCACTGGGAGGCTCCCCGTCTAATTTGCAGGCTGCCTTAACAACTTCTTGCTGCTGAGGAGCAGCAGAGTCGGTGCACAGAGACTGTTCTTATTGGCACTAAACTCAAAGGTGCATTAATGAGGTATCTGCACCACTTGACTTGGTGTGTGAGCTCCAGATCTCTGGAGATACTACTCAGGGCTTCCTCTTCTTTCTCCGGTGTCTTTGATCACACCTTCTGTCTTTCAACCTTAGTTCTTCCTTCTATCCTAGCCTAATTTAGGAGCATAATCAGGTTTTCCACCTGACAATAAACGTGAAACAAAGAAAAACACAAACTCCCTTAGCATTCTTTTCTCTGTGTTATTGGCTGCCTACCCAGCGTCCACTACTGACAGCTCCCTTCCTAAAGGAACCATGTTGTTAGGCTATTCTGTTTTTATTTATTTTTATTCCAAACACCACAAACTAGCCTCCTAACCCTGCAGACCTGACTTTCCCTCTGTCTTCAGGAGTGGACCGCAAGTTAATATAAGTCTGTGGTTCTTGATTCCATGGCACATCAGATTCATCAGCGAGGAAGGTAGATTTTCTTAAAAAAAAATCCACCTTGCTTGCTCCTTAGCTCAGAACCATTAAATTAAGAGAATAGTGGGCTCTGGGTATTATTGCAAATTCTTCTAGTCACATGTGCTCCCCAGAACCTCTCACTAGCTAAAGAATGGGAGTGAGAATGCAGGTGACCAAATTAGACCAAAAGGAGTGTCACTGCACAGCTGGGAGGGTGTCTTCCAGTTCCTTGGATGACACAGGTGGCCATCCTGGCTGGCCCTGCATCTATCTGGGGTGGGAAAGTATGGAAGGCCCCCATCATGTTATGCTGAAGCCTACCCGGAACTCTGGTCTTCCCAGAATTACCAAAAGCCATGTTGAATCAGGAGTCCACTGCTCAGGATAGAACCACCTATTTTCCTTTCTTACTTTCCCCTTCAGTAGCAAATGAACCCTACAGAGTTGCCTCCTGTCCTTTTCCTTCAACTTCCTCACTCCATGTAAGTTTGCTGCCACTGGACCTCTTTGCACTGCCCTGGGCTGATGCTGTTTTCTCTAAAGTAGAGAAACCTTTCCTTTTGGTCTCCTTGTGTTTCCTAACTAACTACATCTGTCACAAGCACATCTGTCCTGATGGTATACACTCATATGACCTCCATGTCTTTGATTTTACAGGAAGAGAAAGGCTACCCAGACTGAAACATCTTTCCCTTCATTTTTAAGAGCAACTCATATATTCCTACCTGTGGGATTCACCTTTTACCTTCTTGTAGTGGTATCTATCTATCATTATAGATATGACATTCTTTGGATTATATACCACTGTCCTCTGGAAATAAGGACTGTATCCGAGGAAGGGGCCAACAGTCATGCTGAGTCTTCAGTGGCTTCCTAGCACTTGATTTATCTTCATGACTTCTGAGGTTGGATTACATCCAGTAAAAGATTTAAAAAACTTGGGAGCCTCACCTGCTCTAGCTCACAGGGTGACCTTCTTTGGAAATAGAACTTTGGTAAATGATAAAATTGAGGTCATTAATGTAGGTCCTATTTCAATGTGACTGGTGTCCTTATAACAAGTAGGTACTTGGACACACATGTGTGCATACGTGCACGCGCATGCACGCACACACACACACACACACACACACACATATACACGGAAAGTACTTCACTAGAGACTAGCGTTACCTATCCAGAGGCAGAAAAACCACCAGAATCTAGAAGGGAGAAAAGAGGGAGAAGGCTTGCAACAATCTTTGCCTGCACCTTGTGAGGCAGGGAGTGGAGCACCACCCTGTTTACCCTTGGGTTTAGTCTCCAGTCTCCAGAGCTCTAAATGGTAAATTTGTTATAGTAATCCCGAGAAACTAACATGAAAAGGAATTGGTGAACATATGCCGAGTGACTGAGGTAAGGCTTCTGGGAAGCTTCAATACCAGAATGGACTCCAAACATTTAAGAAATGGAAAGCACACTTAAAATGGAGGACTTGATTGGAGAGATTTTTCTGAGGAGAACCAATACAAGGTTTATTCTTTTTCCCTCCCCTCCCCCCATGTTGAATTATTATGAAGCTTTATCTCCTGCATTTAAGGAAGCAGGCAAGTTCTGTGATTGTCATATGAACACTGGACACGCAGGGAGGCTGCCTGTAAAATCAGAGGGCCTGAGAGTCAGGAGCTGATGGTGAAGGTACTAGTCTGGGTCTGAATGTCTGGGAACCAGGCACACCAAAGGTAGAAAAATGGATGCAGGCAAACAGACAGCAAATTTCGCCTTTCTTCCCTCTTCGTTCTGTCCAGGCCCTTCACAGGTTGGATAGTGCCCCTCACTGGAGAGGATCACTTACTTGACTCATTTTATCAACGCAAATGTTCATCTCTAGTGAAAAAGTCTTAAGGATCCGTGGAGAAATAATGTTCAGTCAACTGTCTGGGCATCCAAGAGTCCACTTAATTTGACTCATAAAATTAACCATCACAAGTGTGCCCTGAGATCCAAATCCAGACTGTCCTTGTGCAAAAAGAGTGTAAATGTTGGACGGAACATTTTATATATGACTTGCCAACCCTCACTTTTAGTTAAGCAAACCACATTTGCATGTAAGTTGTATTCAGATTTCTTATTGTCTACTACTTTAGGAATTTATCTTGAACCTTTTGAAAATGCACATGTACTTACAAGAAATAGCATATTTAAGATCGACTTCAAGGTAATTACTTGCTTCATTGTATTTCCCATTACAAATGCATTTGGTTCATTAAAAGTAATTCAAGTTTTCACTTTGTTCTACCTACTGCTTTGTTACGCATTTTTGTGTATTTTTCCAGTCCCTACTGAACTTGGAGATTTGGGCGGAAATAATACAGCAGTGGTAAAATTCTCTGTGGGTGACAAAATGAAACCAACAGCTATCAATTTTTGCAATCCCCAGAATTTAGCACACATGGAAAATTGGTTTATATTCTTATAACCTGGATGAGCATTTACTGTTAATTATTTCATAAATGTAACTATGATCTCATTCGTTCCTGATATTCATCATTGACATTTTCGACTGTACTGTTTCTTGTTAATAAGTAGGTTTGGGGGCCTGACTTTTCATTTCTTCTTAGTCTAACTCAAGCTTTCTCAAGTGTTCTTGGCATGTGGAGAACCATGGATTTTCAAGCTCAAGCAACTCCCCCTGGCACATTATCCAGAATATTACAAGAAGAAGCCAAGTACTTTAAGTGTTGATGAGGGTTTCCTCCTTTGAAGCTGAGGCTGATATGAGTGGCCTTTCCATCTTGGCTGTGTGCCTGGCTGGGCTGCAGGCACTGAGAGACTCTGTTCTCAGGTTTCGTGATTTCAAAACAAGGGTGACAATGATAATAATTCACAACAATTGATTAAAAATCACAACCGCATTTATACACTATTTGCTCTATATAGAATTGCAGAACTTCTTTTGTTTTTCTTTCCTGGTACTGGGATTAAATCCAAAACATGGAGACTTAAGGATAGATATCTTCAGCACCTCTGCCCTTTCCATGAGTGTCGGGATTGCAGGCATGTGGCATCATTATAGGCTACAACAACTTCTAAGGGGTCCCACACAGTCCCTGGGAGAGGTGGCAGGTTCCAGGATGGACATTGTAACCTAAGATCACTCAGCGGGAACACATGGCACCCTTGCTGCTGACAAGTGGGATGTCTTGAAAGACTGTGTGAGGGATCTGTGCATGATCCTGAGAGCAGTGCAGAAGTGGGGTGATCACGCCTCTCCCCAACTTTGAGAGTTGCTCTGGGGCTATACTCTCCTTTTCTCTGTCCCACAGGAGCTATCCTGCCTCTGTGACTGGGAGGATCTGAGCAGGGATCCTGGATGGAGTGTATGTCACATGCCCAACAATATACAGTAGTATCCAGGGTCATGGATCATGTGGGTGTGGATTTATTTGCTAGAACAGTGTACAGAGGGAACCCTTTAAAAGCATGACAGGAACCAGAGAATATACCCTGCAAAGATGAGAAGTGGGCCCTGACTCTTCCCACACAGCTCAGTCTGTGTGTGGGCCACCTTGTCCACTCAAGTGTTAGCCAATACTATCTTTATATAAATCAGCCTTTCTTTTTTAGGCCTCTTGCAAGTGATTTTTGTCCCTTAAACCTGTCAGACAACCTCAGGACTCTATGTACTCCAACTGATCATAGATTTGACTGCACACTGCTCAGTGTGGGGGAGAAATAACCGCAGATGGAGTTCTGTAGAGTCTCTATTCTGTGTAGGATGAGTTCAACTGAAACTATGTATTGCTGAAAAAAGATTAAAGACATTTTAAAGCAAAAAAGACACATTTTGACATATGTTTGGAATCTTGAGTCAAAGGCAAGCTCTCTAGAGAAGCAATGCATCTAGAGAAAGGCAGACTGCCTCCTCATAAGGAGACAGTGTCACTGTGACAGGGACACGTGGTTGTCATGGGGTTGCCTGCAGCTGGGTCCTGAATGACTTCTAGGGCTGCTTGCTTTATGCTGTGGCGATGTAAGTGAATGCCAAGGTGATGTAAGTGAATG
>PVIC010033715.1:0-19986 GCA_004025085.1 Thryonomys swinderianus | reverse complement strand
AACCTCTATAACATGGGAAGCAGCAGAAGAAATCAACAAATGGGATCTCATCCCATTAAAAAGCTTTTGCGGGCTGGAGAGTTAGCTCAGTGGTTCCAGCGCCTACCTGGCAAGCGCAAGGTCCTGAGTTCGATCCCAGTACCCACATACAATGCTGGGCATGGTAACTCATGCCCAACAGCAATCAATACCACATACCACAGTGCCGGGCGTGGCGGCTCATGCCTGTAATCCCAGCACTCAGGACGCAGAGACAGGAGGATTGCTGAGTTCCAGGCTTGCCTGGGCTACATAGTGAGCTCAGAGCCAGCCTGAACTACAAAGCAAGACCCTGTCTCAAAAAAAAAAAAAAAAAAAAAAAAAAAAAGCCTTTGCACAGCAAAAGAAACCACTGACAGAGCAAAAAGACAACCAATAATATGGGGAAAAAAATCTTTACTAGATGTTTCTCAAAGGGCTACTATCTAGAATATATAAAGAACTTTTTTTAAAAAAATCAGCCTCTCCTGCCCAATTTAAAGACCCAATTCAAAAATGGGCATCTGAAATGAACAGATATTATTCAGAGGAAGAAGTAACAGCAGCCAAGAAGCATATGAAGAAATGCTCAACATCACTGGTCATTCAAGACATGCAGATGAAAAGGACACTGGGATTTCGTCTCACTCCACAAAGAATGGCTGATATCTCAAAATCAAGCAGCAACAAATGCTGGCAAGGTTGTGGAGAAAAAGGAACCCTTCTCCACTGTTGGTGGGAATGTAGACTGGTGCAACCACTGTGGAGGTCACTGTGGAGATTCCTCAAAAAACAAGGATTAGAGATCCCATTTGATCCTGCTATTTCACTGCTAGGAATATACACAAAAAGAATTAAAAGAATCATATCATGGCAACATTACGTGCACCCATGTTCATAGCAGCTCAGTTTGTGATAGCTAAATCTTGGAAACAACCCAAATACCCATCAACCAGAGACTGGATAAAGAAGATGTGGTTGTTTTATAAAATGGAGTCTTACTCTGCCATAAAAAATGGTAAGTCTGAGTCATTTACACTCAAATGGACATATCTTAAGGACATACTCATAAGTGAAATAAATAGGTCACAGATGTGTAAATACTGTATATTTTCTCTGGAATGACAATCTGAAGATACAAATGAGTTCTAGAATATATGATAGATATTGTGAAATAGAAAATAGTCCAAAGGAAAAGGGTAGGGTAAGTAATAAGGGGAAAGAAAAAATATGATGTAAAAGAAAGAAAGAAAACATATGTATGTGGGTGGCTGTGAGGTGGGTAGGGGAATGGGTAAATATGAGAATTAACTCATGTCATATACTGGTATAAATTCTCGATGTTGAGTGTGATCATGATATGTATATAAAATGTACCAATAAAGAATTCAATTTTTTAAAATAAAAGGAATCTTAGAGATGCAAAATAACCTGTACAAAGTAATAGAGGTAGGCAGCAAAGGAATAGAGTAAAACTAGAATGAAGGAGAGGAAAGCAGACAAATGTGAAGGTTTGGAGACCAAAGTGGCAATCCAAGTGTGTGTTGATGTACCTGAACACCATGCTCAAAATAATTCAAAAGAAGTGTCACTTACTTTGGGTGTGAATTTACAAGGCAGTCTCAGTACAGTTTGGCGTTGGACAGCACAACTTACTAGATAGTTCTGGAAGAAATAAAAAAGAAATCAGTTTAGCATCTTCAATCAGAATAAAAATTTTGGGCTGGGGATTTAGCTCAAATGGTACCACAACAACCTTGAACATACAAGGGCCTGAGTTCCATTCCCGGTCCCGCAAAAAAAAAAAAAAAATAGGCCTTTGAAGACAAGGACCAAACAGAATTAAAACTTCAATGTAACTTTCTCAGACACATATGTATTATGTATTTTATATGTATGAATATGTATATATTTATGCAGTCAGCCTTTTTATCAGTGTGCTCTACATCTTAGCATTCACAGACCTTTCCTTGGTATTATTTTCTAAACAATACAACTACTATTTACATAACAAGAACACTATTAGGTATTATAATAATCTAGACAGGATTTAACATACACAGGGGGATGTTCATAGACTATATGTTAATACTACACCATTTTATAAGAATTGTGTGGGCGGGGCTGGAGATTTGGCTCAGTGGTTCCAGCACCTGCCTAGCAAGAGCAAGGTCCCTGGTTCAATCCCGGGTAACCACATGCAGTGATATTCGGCGCAGTGACTCACACCACCAGCGATCAGTACCACCTATCACAGTGCCACCCACCAGCAATCAATACCACATACCACAGTGCCAGGCATGGTGGCTCACATCTGTTATCCCAGCACTCAGGAGGCAGAGGCAGGAGGATTGCTGAGTTCAAGGCTTGCCTGGGCTACATAGTTAGCTTAGGGCCAGCCTGAACTACAAAGCAAGACCCTGTCTCAAAAAAAACAAACAAACAAACAAACAAACAAAAAGAATTGTGTGGGCCAGGGATTTAGGTCAGTGGTTCTGACATCTGCCTGGCAAGCACGAGGTCCCAAATTCAATCCCCAATAGACATACCACAATGCTGGATGTGGTGGCTCACACCTGTAATCCCAGCAATCAGAACCACACATCACAATGCTAGGCATGGTGCCTCATGCCTGTAATCCCAGCACCACAGAGACAGAGGCAGGAGGATTGTGGTGAGTTCAAGGTCAGCCTGGGTGCATAGTGAGTTCAAAGCCAGCCTGAACTACAAAGCAAGGCCCTTTCTCAAACAACTAAAAAAAAAAAAAAAAAAAAAAAAAGGAAACAAAGAAATGTGCACATCTGAGGAGTTTTGTACTTGCAAGCTTTGCTGCAGCCAATTTCCCTAAGTTACCAAGGGACTACTATATATTTTTTCTAGGGACACTGCCATTCCTTAAAGGTTTCCCAGGTATTCTGAATGTATTATAGTCACTTACACTTACTGCTATCCTGTACGCTACTCATTTTAGAAAAGGAGGAGTGGAAAGGTCACACCCAACAAGGTCCCAACCTTAGATTCAGCCTTCACACTACCCACAAGCTGTGGAGACCTATGGAAAGAAATTGAGGGAGAATCCCATAAGAACTGCAAATCAAGGCCAGAGATTTAGCTCAGAGGTTCCAGCGCCTGCCTAACAAGCGCAAGGACCCTGGTTTGATCCCGGTAACCACATACAACATTAGCGGGCGTGGTGACTCATGCCCACGGCAATCAGTACAACATACCACAGTGCCAGGCATGGTGGCTCACACCTGTAATCCCAGCACTCGGGGCTGGAGGATTGCGGAGTTTGAAGCTTGTCTGGGCTACATAGTGAGCTCAGGGTCAGCCTGAACTACAAAGGGAGACCCTGTCTCAAAAAAAAAAAAAAAATGTAAATCAACCCCAGCCTTATTTGGCAAGGACCTGACCAGCGTCTCCTGAGGCTAGGGAAATCCCAAGAGCGACCCTGTATACAGTATGTTGCAGTCAGACCTAAGCCTGAAGCCCTGTCTACTTGGGGAGGGGGAGGGTCTGTTTTACAGCCCCCTCATTTGGAGGGCACCAGGTTCCGCAGGAGCAGCTTTGCACTTGCTTCCCTGACATCGTTTCCTGTGACGAGGTTACCTCAGTCTCACATGCACGCAGCGACAGCCCCTGCGGCTGCGGCGGTAGGTCACACATTCCTCGCGCTCGCCCCTACCCCTGCACGCACGCCTCACGCACGCACGCACGCACGCCAGGCTCGTATCCTACGTACGCACCCTGCGCGCTACCCACAAATCTCACACAGCTTCTAACGATATTTCCGGCTGCTGTTGAAAGTTCCTGCCTGAGTCGGTACACTCACAGCTCCACGGCCGCTCTATGTTGATCACCATGCTAGCGTCGCCTCCACATAGTTCCACACATACACGCAATCCCACACGCTGGCGCCTCCCACATATGCACCTCCACATAAACGTATCGCCCCTCAGCACACGTACCAGCCCACTTGCATACAGCCCCATCCCTCATATGCATCTTTGAGAGCGCTTCCCTTCTCCCCTCGCAATGGCCGGTTCTGGGGCCATTCCTCCAGCTTCTGTCACAGCGAGGTCTTTCCCAGGCCCGCTGAGCCATTCTGGAGACTCGGCGGCAGCCCTCAAGCGGGCGGCAGCCCTCAGGCGGGTTTGAATTACAGGTTCTCGCAGGTCCCTAGAGAGCTGGGGGAAGGAGGGGGGTTCCGACTGCAGGGACGCTAGCAGCTTGGTCTGCCAGAACTTCCTGTTTCTTTTCCCTCTGAACCCGCGAGGAGAAGGTGAGGAGGTTTTGTTTGTTCTTTTGGTTTTTGGTTTGTTTTTTGGTTTTTGTGTTGTTCTTGTTTTGAGACAGGGACTTGCTTTGTAGTTCAGGCTGGCCCTAAACTCAGTACGTAGCCCAGGCTGGCCTCTAACTCAGTAATCCTCCTGCCTCTGCCTCCTGAGTGCTGGGATTACAGGCGTGAGCCACAACACGGACAAAGTGTTTCTCCTCCGCATTGGGGTGAGAGCTCACCTACTTCCCAAGGAGAGTTTACCCTTCCTTTACTTCCTGCCAGCTGAGAAGGGACTCTGAAAGAGACAGTCATAGTCTTTGGGGCGGGGTGGGGGGGGATCAGTTAGAGAGGTGGTGGCTCATAGGGACAGATAGCCTTAGGGCAGGGGTGAGGATGGGAAAAGTGCACCAGAAGCGGGTGAGGGCATCGGAGGAAAACTTGGGGAAACCCTTCCTGATCAATCTCAATACCAGAAGCTGCTGGGCTAGGTGATTTCCTCACTACCAATTCTTCAGCTTGATCCCAGTGTCCCAAAGGCAGCTATAACTAACACTATTACCTGCAGTTGACCATGCTTCTAGGAATCCACTGATCTGGAAACAAGACACAGAGATTAATCCTTTTTGTTTGTGTTGGAAGGCATAAAAGCTTTTATTTCATATGCTTGCTGGATGGATGAGTAAATCACTGCATTTTAAGTGCTTGGCATAGCTCAGGCACACGGTAAAGAATTCATCGATGGGGCCGGAGAATTAGCTCAGTGGTTCCAGTGCCACCTACTAAGCACAAAGTCCCGATTCCATCCCTGCTAACCACAGACAACGGTACTGGGCGTGGTGACTCAACCCCACCAGCAATCAGTACCACATACCACAATGCCCAGCAGTGGCTCACGCCTGTCATCCCAGCACTCCAGGAGGCAGAGGCAGGAGGACTGCTGACTTTGAGGCTTGCTTGGGCTACATAGTGAGCTCAGAGCTAGCCTGAGCTAAAAAAAAAAATAAAAAAATAAAAAAATAAAAATAAAAAAAAATCGACGATATAGCACTTATCATTACCAAAGTTGTTGTTGTTGTTGTTGTTGTTGTTCTTCTTCTTCTTCTTCTTCTCCTCCTCCTCCTCCTCCTCCTCCTTCTCCTTCTCCTCCTCCTCCTCCTTCTCCTTCTCCTTCTCCTTCTCCTTCTTCTTCTTTCTTCTTCTTCTTCCTCTGCCTCCTGAGTGCTGGGATGACAGGCGTGAGCCACCACTCCCCACACTGTGATATGTGGTACTGTGGATCAAATGGGACCTTGAGCTTGCCAGGAAGATGCTGGAACCACTGAGCTAAATTTCCAGCCCCAGCAAAGTTCTTCATTACTTATCTGCCCACGTTGGATTATGAATTTTCTGAAGGAAAGAACTATGTGTCTTATTCATCACTAAACCTTAGCACCTGAAACAAAGAGATTATCAATAAGTGACTTACTGAATGGATAGAAAGCTTGGACAGGTTGCTAGACTAAGACTTTCTCTGGCAGACAAGGGTGTAAGTTTGGAGGGAAAGATTTTAAGTGGAGAAAGTGGTACACAGAACCCTTGCTGGTTGCCAGTTATATCAAGTGATCTGCTCTTAGAAAGTGAAGTATTCAGCATTTCCCTACATGGACACATGGAAGACTGTCAGACAACTGACCTGAAATTTGAAGCTGAGACATGACTAGCTAGAGCAGTATTTGCACCTTGTACAGATGGTGAGTAAAAATAGGGTAAGGGTAGAAAGCTAAAGAGAACCTTCACCTCAAAAATAATGACACAAATTTAAGTGAAAGAGATTGGCAGAGAAGTTCCAGGTAAAGTGTGTATGGGGGAAGACAGTCATCCCAAGAGGGAAACTGTTGATGATCCTAAAGTAACAATAATGTTATGTACCTCTCTGTTGAAATCATAGGATTCCTAAGGATCTACTGTGATGTCTCAATATTCTTGGGAGAGGTGTGCTGGTTATGATTCTATCTCTATATTCACTAAATTTGGATTCATGAAAATCCATATTGTTAGGGCCAGAGGGAATGTTAGACATTACTCATACAAAATGACAATCAAGATATATCACGTAGGGGGCCGGGGGGTTAGCTCAGTGGTTCTGGTGCCTGCCTCGCAAGCGCAAGGTCCTGAGTTCGATCCCCGGTAACCACATATAATGCTGGGCGTGGAGACACGCCCACCAACAATCAACGCCGCATACCACAGTGCTGGATGTGGTGACTCACGTCTGTAATTCCAGCTCTCGGGAGGCAGAGACAGGAGGATTGCTGAGTTCGAGGCGGCTTGCCTGGGCACCATAGTGAGCTCAGGGCCAGCCTGAACTACAAAGCGAGACTCTGACTCAAAAAGAAAAAAAAAAAAAGATATATCACGTACAGGTACAAATTTTCCATGTTGAATGTGATCAGAATGTAGACTTAAAATGTACTAATAAACTCAATAAAGGGGGAAACATAGTACCCATATACTTCAATTCATGATTAAAAAAACTAACAATTAGAGATAGCAAAGGACGGGAGACTCAATATTCTCTGACCTTGGTATTGAATCTTGCAGGACCTAAATTTTTGCTATGTCCCATTATTTCTTTAACCGCTGGCCCTTCCCCATCCTCTAACACAAAGAGACTGAGAAGAATTAAAAGACATGAATGGAAGATCACTGGAAAGAAGAGGTTTCTCAACAACCCTTGACTCTACTTCGCTTTTGCTTCCCCCAACCCCAGTGGAAGTTAATTAGGATTTCATCAATTCTCTGTAGGAAGACAGCTTCACCCTTGGCACTTCACTGACCTTGTACTACCTATATAGGTCCCACAGGCTAAGGCTTGAACTGCAGTTTTTCTGAGTCTTGCCAGAATCCTTGTGATAAGAGCCTAAAAGGAGCTGTTTCAGGGACAGTTCCCACTAAACGTAACTCCCCTAGAGGTGGTCATGCGTCGGTTTTTTCATTGCCACCCACTCTTTGCTTTCTGTGGCTTTCTGACATTCTTCCCTCAGAATAGAGGTGCAGACTATAATGCTGCTTGGCTTTAGTATAGAATTGGCTTTGTAGAAATGGGACATCTCACAATTTATGTAGTAGTTTTCTGCCTTTGTTTCTGCTCATCTTTTTTAGGTATTTGGGACAAAGACAACTAGGAAGTGACACTTTTTGTTGTGGTACTAAGGACTGAATCACTTTCCCAGCCCTTGTTCTGAGAAGGGTCTTGCTAAACTGCTAAATTGTCCAAGCTGGGCTTGAACTTTTGATTCTCCTGCCTCAACCTCCCCAAATACTTGAGTTACAGGCATGCACCACTAACCCCAGGATACGATCTGGAATTTTTTTTTTCAGTACTGGGGATTAAACTCAAGGCCTTAATAGTAACATACACTCCAGGAACTGCAAGTTTTAACAAAAATGGAAGTCTCACTTTAAATAAACTGCTTGAATCTAAGAATGTTTTATTTTAGCTCTATTTGCTGAATCAACCAGGCCTTGGACTTTACCTTGCCTTGTGTGCTTGATAGCTATTTACTATTAATTTTTCATTTCTGGTATATTAAAGTAATTTCTCCTTATCACTGAGGGGGCTGAACAAAAAGATACAGATAGTAATGGCTTTTTCCTCCCACTATATATCAAAAGGAAAATCAGTCCAGGCTTCATTTACTGGGATTTTCAATCTGGCTGGAGAAGTCACGGGTTTTCTTTGCATTTTCCATGAGGCCAACCCTATAAGACAGTAGAGCTGGCATCTATACTGCATTATTTGAAAGGTTCTTCTTGGCTCAGAATATGTCTCTCACATGCCTCCTAACACATTTCCAGCTGACCTTTTCAAACCTGAAATTCCAAAGCTTTCCTTCAATTTATCACCTCTAAATTAGACAATGAAAACACTGTCTCTAGACAAAATCTCTTCACATTTTTATGTAGTAGAGGTAAGTAGTTATTAAGAGTGTGTGTTCTGTCCACATTCCTCCATTAGAATATTCTGATAACAACTATATTAGTTCTTTTAATGGTGGTTCCCTTTGAACGAGTCTGAACTTAAAGGACAATGAGAAGACACAATTATGGGAGTGCTGGGCCAGCACTATGTGCCTGAGAGGTATTATACAAGTGGTGCTAAGTGAAGTCACCAAAGACAGACCTCACAATGTGTAAGGTGGCCTTCTGGTAATTCTGCTGATCGAGTTCTAATTATATTTTATCAGCATTGACTAAGAATTTACATATGCACATCTCTACACTAGGTCCTGATAAGAGATTCCACTCATCCTTATGTCTACAGGAAATTCTTTCCTAATCATCAACAACTCATTGAGTTTAGAGAGCTAAAACTACTTGAGAGGGCTTATTGAACTAGGTGTTCCATTATGAAAGGAGTATTTTTCACCTGAGAATCACCCTATGGAAATGAAGAATCCTAGGAATATAATGAGTGGTCAATAAATGCTGTTTCAGTGACCAGACCAAACCCATCACAACTATAACTGTGCTCAACAGTTACAGGACAACCACTTCAATCTTTCACTTTTGGAAATTCACAATGAAGTAGTCATTGTCATTAGCCAACATGTTCCCTATACTTCCAGTATTCATGCTACAATCTTTTTGGTCATTGTTACTCCTAACATTTGTAAGTGTGGGCAGTGGCTCACATTTGACATTTGTCCAGGCTACCAAGTAGACCACTAAATCCTGATATTCCAGATATTGTCTCCTTTACATTTCAATTCTGTTGCTTTTGGGATTTGAATTAACTACCTGTTTCAAGTCACTTTTCTAACTGTCTGCGAAATGCCTTGCTCACACTCTCAGGCTCTTTTTTCCTGCAGGCCCGATATTGAACAGCAAGTTAGTTCACTTGGTTCTGGTCCTATTTCAACCCTAACCAGTGGATTCCAGAATGGGTAATTATTTGTTCTTCCTTAACTCCTACCTTCTGGTCCAATCTTTGAATCTGGATGGTCATGTTTCCTTGGTCCTTGCACCTTAATTTCTTCGCATTTTTAGACTGTATCCTTCTCCTAAAATCAAAGTCTTCACAATTAGATCTTGAGTTTCAGAGCTTCGAGACCCATTCTGCCAAGATCTCTGCCTACTATATGATAACCAGTTTCTCACAAGTCATGTACCCAATTCCAGTAATGCATGACCATCTTCCACTTAGGCCTCCCCCAATTAAACTCCAGTGAGAGACAATCAAGAACTCATGAATACATATATATTTATTTAAGTCATAATATAGCATTTTGGATGGGCTGAGATATTTCAGAGAGGGGTGAGACTGTGTAATACACAGGCACTCATATTTTTGTCACCAGGAGAAACACTATTGGTCCAAATCTCCCAGTACAAACAAGCTTGGGGGTAAAGCATTTGATAAAAAATAGTTCAATAGTAATCTAACAAATATTCTAGCCAATAACGCTAACACAGCATATGTCTAAGGCCGGCAGACCACATAGTAAAAGGCAGTTTTGCCTGACCTGATGGCAGTAATTCTGGCCAACTTGTAATACACAGCCAAATACAGCCCAATGGCTCCAAGGCTGCAATTGGCTTCAGGAGCTAGACGTTTGGGAGTGGTTCGTATCCACCTGCTCATATTCTCCATTCCTTGGGAAAAAGGGTATCAAATACTTCAGCTTATTCATAATTCTATTCATGGATTGCTCCATCCAGGTAGTGATATATAAATATGTAAACCATGAAAGCTTTAAAAATTCACCTAGAGTGTTCAGGCTGCAAAGAATATATAGGTGATTTTGCTGCAATCTGAACTGCACTGCATCCAAAGATAGACAATGGAATTACATAATAAAAACACAATCGGATGCAGTTACTCTTATTACAGGTAGCCAGAATCTGAATGTAGCATTAAGATTTCTTTCATAGCCTCAAAACAAATTTCATTGTTGTGCTTTCTTCAATAAGACAGTATAAAAAGTGGGAACAAGCATACATTGCAGACAGAAAATAATTTTCTAGTAGGGAAGATTGAGTAAAGCAACAACAACAAAAAGCTTACAGAGTCACCTTCCTTGCAGATGTTAAAGACATGTTGTAGTCCCTTTGAGCATCTGGGTTCAGATAGAGGTAGCCAGTGGCTTCTCTTAAGAGCCTGGGCATTATGTAAGAGTCTTAAGTTTGCTGAATTAAATATCTGAGACCACACTTTCACTGAGTCCTCTGCATGTATCTTGGAAATCACCTCATTATTTGGCTCAATTTGAGACTTTAGAGTCAAACTTCATTGTTTACTTCAAACCCTGTTTAATTTTCCAGTTTACTCAATAGGCTGATCTGTGAGTGATTTTTTTTCTCCCATAATCAAAATTTATGGGCCAGGGATTTAGCTCAGTGGTTCTAGCATCTGCCTTACAAGCACAAGGTTCCGAGTTTGATCCCCGGTACTACACACCACAGTGCCAAGTGTGGTGATTCATGCCTGTAATCCCTGCACTCAAGAGGCTGAGGCTGGTGGATTGCTGTGAGTTCAAGACTAGCCTGGGCTACATAGTGAGCTCAGGGCCAGCCTGAACTACAAAGCGAGACCCTATCTCAAACACACACACACACACACACACACACACACACACACACACTTTTATGCACCTTTAAAGAATGAAGTGTGAAAAAATTGAAATGTTATTGAAAAGAATGGTGCCATATATTCAAAGACAGTTCCCTAGGATAACTGTCAGTTTTTGAGAACAATGTTCATTTATAAATAAGAGCTCTGTTACAGGTGTAAAATAGTATCAATACAGACCAAGTAGAGAACCAATCAAGCTTTCCTGCCCAGTAAATAACAAATACCATTGTGGACATCAAATTACAAGAAAGACACTTTGATTATTCATTGGTTCATTCATACATTCATTCAGCAAACATTAGCCAGGCTACTACTCTTTTCCAGACATTGTGGCAGTTATTTAAAATACAACAAAATAAAGACATAGTTCTTGTCTTCAGGTATTCCCAGTATATTAGGGAAGATAATTATTATACATTAAACTTTTGTGTGCAAAAGAATAACCTGAGAAGCTTGTCAAAATGTCAATTTTTATCTATGTTTCTAAATATTCTAATTAAATAGATCGAGTGAGGTTCAGGAATCAATAACTTAACAAACAAATCACCAAAGTTGATTCTAACATGTGTTCTGAGGACCACAGTTTGAAAAATACTCTGCTACACAATGTGATTATTGCTGAGAGAGGGTGCTGCTTAGGGCACCATGGGAGCTCCAAAGAGGAACACACGACCCAAGCTAGGAGGTCAGGAATTGGTTCTACTGAGAGAGGGAGGGACAGGCAAAGGTAATCCACTCCAGAGTTAAATGTAGGGCAGACAAATTAAATTTGTCCCAGAGCACTAAAATCTGAAGGACACAAAAATAAATGAATAGCTTTGGGGAGGAGACTAATATTGATGGCACACTTACTAAGTGCCAGGTGCCATGCTAGGCAGTGTGCACGTGCTATCCTTTTAAATCTCTGAAACAGCCTCGTGGAGAAGGTATTATTTTATGACAGAAGTAACAGGCTCAAAGTGAAGCACATGCTACAGGTCACACTGCCAGTAAATGCCAAAGATACTAGGAGTATTTTAATCCAAAGGTTGCAGTTTTCCATTAAACTACTTAGCAGCCCTGCTGAATCTTACTGAGGCTGTTCATTTGCTGACTAAGGGTAAATACTTATGGTCTTTAAAACCAAAAAAGCTGACTTTTCTATTAGAGATAGAAATTAGAGCTCTCTCTCTCTTTTTTTTTTTTTTGTATCTGCATCAGTCAATTTCCATGTTGGGTAAACAAATAATATATAACTGTTACCTGGAAGAATTTATTTAAATTTTATTTGCCTCTTCTACAGAAGAATAAGTCATTTAACAGCAAGGGCACTGTCTTAGAAATGCACCTTCATGTTAATAATGTGAAACCTGTTTATTGAAACTAAAAATTAATTAATAAATGAGCATCCACCAAGCTGATGGAAAGGGAGAGGGGAGAATTTTTTTTAAGATTAGGAAAATTTATTAGAGAACAGGAATGGAGGATAAGAATAGCTCTTGAAGACAAGAGGGGACTCGAACGTGGGTTACGAGGGGAGAATTTTGACATTATTTGAAGACTCCAATACAGGGGAGTGCTGCAGTTATCACCTATCATTTTGTGAAAGTGATGTTTTCACAAGTCCAAAAGAGCGGGCTCCTTGAAGCAGACTGAGCTCTGAGGACAAAAAAAAAAGCTCTGCTCTCTCACATCTCCAACCCCTGCAATGAAACTCACAGACCATAAAGCTTAATTTCTTTCAGCTGTGCTGATGAGTTGGAAGATTATGCCTATTTCTGCCATGAAAGGGTGGCTAAATAAATGAATAAAGTACACAAGATTGCAAAAGGAATAAATATTTAACCTATGCAGGAAAACAAAACCTGTTCTCAGGCATTCTCAAACACTCCAGAAGTGCTTATCTGAAAATACAAGTACATTTATATGTGAATAGTTGTTGTAAGTATAACACTCCATTCATACTGATGAAATAAGTTCCTAAAAAAATCAATTATACAACTCTGTTTGAGCCTAATTCTAGTAACTATTTCTTAGGCGTGAATGATAAAAGTGTAGTTCTTTGAAATGTTCTATGATCCAATTTGGAACAATTCAGATGGACTACCTCCATTAAGAGGCATCAATGAAATTATGCCATACTTCACTTGGGGCAGTTTTCTGTCTATCAATAACATCTCTTTTGCAATCTTGTCCCCAAATTTCTTCTATCCAACCATTAGCTCTTCTCAATGTCTGTATCATGATTGCATGTGAATGGCTGTATGCTAAGGGAGAGGAAAGGAAAGATGGAAAGGGGAGGAAAGAGATTATGATATTTTTTTTTTCAGTACTGGGGATTGAACGTAGGACCTTCGCACTGAGCTAAATCCCCAGTCCTTTTTATTTTTATTTTTCTACTTTAAGACCTGGTTTCATTAAGTTGTCCAAGCTGGACTTAAATTTGGGATCCACCTGCCTTAGCCTCCCAGAATGCTGGCATTATGGGCATGGGCCACCATGTTCAATTCTGGTTAATTTTCATATTTCTCTTAGGGAATAAAGATGAATTTTTTAATTTATTTTTCCTTCAGATATATTTCTTATTCAAATAAGCAAATTTAAAACTTTATTATGTACATACTGTTATATATAATATATACAATGATTGAATTATTTTAATGAATTCAATTTAATGAATAAATTTTAGTGAATTCATATTAATTAATAAATTCAATCTTTTTATATATTATATATATATACACACATTCACTATTTCTTTATAACGTGATAATCTGACCCTGTTCTAAATCCTGTTTGGCCAAACTGGCCAGTACCCAAAATACTGACCACCATTGTGCTTTCTGACTGGCTAGCCTGTTGTGGAAAGTATCTTTCTATATTATTTGCCTAGAATTGCCTTCATTTCTTCCAAAACCACTTGTACTGCAAATCTTTGATTCAGAAAATTGTTAATTTTCCAGTGACAACAGAGGCATTCTCTAAATTTCTTCTCCAATGGCTTGAACCCAGACTACTCAGATAATTTGTTCTGAAAAACTCAATACATGAATTCAAATATAAGCCTTAATGCATAAAAATTAAATCTACAATATATAGTTTTTTTGGATGCTTCAAATGAACTTTATTTTGTATATCATATATTGAATACTAACTGAGGTTTAAGAAGGGAAGAACTGCTAAACTGGATAGCCAGTGAATTATATGCTTTCTTGAAACTTAATGGCAAGCTTTCATCCCAGAAACATAGGGGGATTCTTGAGGCCTGCAGTTGCATTCCTGCCGCTCAGGGTAATCAATAAAATCTGGGGCTGGCAACCCAGACAGGATCATTAGGGATTTGTTCCAGATTGTGAATGTTGGACAAACTGGAAGGATGAAGGTCACATCAAAAGTATGAAGATGGAGAGAGTTAGCTGGGTCATAGAAAGAGAGCATGTTGTTGTCATAATCCAGGAGGACACCCAGACGCTTCAACTGCGGGGGCACATCCACCAGCATTTCCTTATTGTTATGTCTCACCACGAAGTTACTATTGCAGCGAGAGAAGACCCATGAAGAAGCATTCTTGCCAATCCATTCATTCTTTGGAGCTGATTTATACGCAATACCAATTGCATACCTATAAAACAGTAGAGAAACAGAAACCATATGAGATATATAAGAAATATAATACATATTCCTTGCTTAAATAGTTATATGTAAATATATGATAGTGATATCATTCAGTGCTTTAAAAAATTAGCAGAGTGGTAAAGTAATTTCTATCCCCTACTCCAGTATATTCCCTAGGATTCTATGAAAAGGGCTGATTTTCACCACTTATCTTCGACATATCTATATTATGGTTGTGAACTTTCTAAGAGCTCACAGCAAAAGATAAAAGAAAAATGAGGTTGACCCACCATGTTGAGGAACCCATGACTACTTCCCAGTAATGGCAGCCACTATCAATAAATATATTTCCAGCTGCCCCATAGCATCCTGTGCCACTAAATCTCTCTGGGGTGTGACTTTTCTTCAGAGAACTTTCATCCTTCTCCATCTGTAATCCATCGTTGGAGATTTTCAACTTTCTGTGAGTCATTTTGGGATCCAGTTTAAAGGGTTGGCCTGGAGAAAAAAAAGTTAAAAGAAAAAAGGACGATGAAGGAATTAGGGCATTATACCTTTATCTTTCGGCACCATCACTAGCAGGGTACCATGATCTGATTATCATTCTCAGCTTAGTGCAAGTTAGCTACTACTACAATTACATTAAGAAAGCTGGCCAGAAGCCACAGTGTTCAATTAAATAAGAATGAATGTGAGGTCAATCTCTCATAAAATGACTTAAAGGAGGTATTTATTTTCCCACTGTGGGAAAAATGTGAGTTTCTCCTACAAGTATTTTGCTGGAAATCATATCCCAAGCATAGAGGAGCTAGAAAGCTGCACTTCTACCACATATTACCAAATTAAAATGGGCTTCTCAAAGTCTAATGTCTGCAGATGTGTTTTGTACTTTGCTTTTGTTTCAGTAAACAGTTTGGGTTTTGGGTGGATTGTGGGGTAAGGAGTGTTACAACGTTTGAAATAGGACAAAGTGAAGGAGAGATGCTTATGCTGCCTGGTGGCAGAATAAGAGAAAACCCTGAAACGTTCTCAGCAACAGGAGAAATTTTTGCCCACCTAAAATTAGGATGTAAATAACAATTAGACAACTTCGTTAGAGATACTGTTTCATCATTGCTGAACAAAGAAACCATTTAATGTGTAGGAGTATTCACAACAGAATATTCCTTATAAGCATGTGACAGAAATATTGTTACCAGCAGCCAGCTGCTGAGTATCACAAAAGCTTTACTGTACAAAATGCTTCTGTGACAGATGCTATCAGCTAGCACAATGCCTATTCCCTACTTTTTCTCCTACTCTATCTCCCAGCTTTCCCTGTTGCTAGGGATGGATAGTAAGATGAATGTAGAAGTGATACAGAGTGGCAGTGGCTTCCAGTAAAGTTTCTGTTTTCTCAATAAAAGGGATGCCATCATATGTAACAACTCTTTGTGTCAAAAGGAGATATGGGGTCTGGGGGTTGCAGTGGCCATCTTGCCACCAGGTGACAATAAGCCAATGCACAAAGGGAGAAGGAGTCTGTCTTTTATGATTTCACTGCACCAACCCTGGACTGCTTACCTCTAAGGTGCTTGCTACATGAAAGCAAGACCATAAGGAAAAAAAAAAAATACTATTTAAGCTACAAACCAATCCTGTTTTAAAATTGTTATTTGTGTTCCTGGTTAGTCATAACCAAATGTACTTCTGACAGATATGACTTCTCTACAGTAGAGTTTTGTTACATTATCACAAAAATTGTCTTTCACTCAACTGTTCTCCAAGCATGGGGCTGGGGAGACCAGGAGAAAATCCTTCACTTAACATTCTCTCAAGCTATCACCCATTGTATGGATCTTTTCAGCCATAAATCTCCCATAGACCCTAGCAAACCCCTTATCCAATGCACAAATTCCAAGAGTAAAACTGCCTGATGCCTCTGCTCTCGTGCCCCCAGTGGGTGCCTGCTCAGGTGTGTCCTCCCTGATGTGGAGAGAAAAATGGATCTTTTTTTTTTTTTTTGGAATCGCCATAACATACTGTTTGTTTTTAGTCGGGTAGGTTCACTGTTCCGGCTGCCTGCTTGATTTATGGCTTTGACAATGAAGATGTAGCGTGTTCCACTCTGAAGTCCATGTACAGTGTAATGGTTTTGTTTAATATTGGGCACAATCATCCAGCTATCCACTGAGTTATACAGGCCTGTAAAAGGGGGAAAGACAAGGACATCAACCAATAAGTAAGACATGGCATGAAAAAAACACTCAGCATTCAATCATAAGCTCCCCTTCCCTCAGTGAATTCATTTTGTTTTTGAGTCTTGAAAGACATGAGATGAACCAGGACTTATGATTTCAGTGCCTGTTTTCTCCCTTACAACTTAGGATCATGCCAGGATTCTCACTTCTGGCAGTGGAGGAGCGACCAAATTTACTGGATTTTTTGGCTATTATCAAAAGTTAGGTCACATGAATTTCCTGACAAATAACACAGAAATGCCCACTGTAGAAAAATTCAAGAGTCATCACTGTTACAGAGTCTCTGCATCTTTACCCCAAATGTCCATCCTTCTGAGAATTGACACTAGCCTTGTATGGAAGGAGCAGTCATGTGCAGACCACAGAACACGGAAACTCAGTGTGAAGGGCACCTAGACATCAAATTTTCCTCATTATACAAGTAGGATGCAAGGATTGAGAGAAAAAAAGTGACTTTCCCAAGGCAACAGATAGTTGGTGATGATGGTGAGAAAAGATCCCTTTTTCAAAATCCTGATCTTTTCATCCTAGACCAGTGTTTTCTCCACTACATCACCAATCCATCAGGTGAACGACAATATTCCTTTATCTTTGCAAGGTAGAGAGGCTTTAAAGTCTTGCGATTCCTCTCTTCCACTCCATCTTCTGCTTTACTTCCCACACTTGACATGCTCTACTTGCATGCTATAGAGAAGCCAAGGAGACGATGTGATAACCAAAGAAGGTGTTATCTCCTCATGTCATTGCTATATTTTTTACCCCTTTCTAGCTCTGATTCTCACATTACTCTGGAGTCAGGTAGTCCAGGAACACACTGTTGCCTGGAACTTCTTCCCTCCCAAATAGGGAAAGGGATCAGAAACCTACGCTTCTGCTTTTGAAAACACTTAGACTATAAATATTGGCTTAAGTAGGGGAAATATGCATAATTAAATGCATACATTTGACTAGCTTCCAGTAAAAGAGGAACCAACATTCTCATTTGTGGATTATCTAGACTTCTCTTTTCTATTGCCTGTTTTTCAGTCACTTTACTACTTTTTAATCACACTTCTGCCACCGTGTGGAAAGAAAAGGGGACAGAAAATGAGCAGTGAATTTAGTCATTTCTATGCAGCTCCAGTAATGGATTTAGTGAAGGCGGAATTTGAAAATAATAAATCATGTATCTTTTGTAAGAGATGTGATCAGATGCCTAAGCAATTATTTTGGGAGGAAGTAAAAGTAGCCTACATTAAGACTAGAAACACAACCATAATGGAGACAGATTTGTTTTTGGAAGGAGCATAACAATGTGGAGATGTGCAGTGGTTCTTATAAAAAAAAAATTACAGACATGCTCCAGGAACAATGCTTGAGGCCTTACTTACCTATACACCAGTGTTCAATATGAACCATAAACTGAACATTAAATTTTAACATTAAGAAGAAAAAATATAATCTTCCCAATATATTTTCAACAATACAAAACAAACAAATACAAAACAAACTTTATAAGTAAATACATACAGCCATAAATAAAGAATGAGGATGTGGTCGATGAGCTGATACAGAATGATTTCCAGGATATGTGATCAATTTAACAAAGAAAATTATAAAGACCATATATACTATTTCTGAAATTAAAAAATGTAATTAAAAACCTACAGACTAAGAAAAGTTCTGGTCCTGATGGCTTTACTGCTGAATTCTACAAGACATTCAGACAAAAGTTAATGCCATTATTTCTCAAACTCTAATGCAATTGAAAGGAAAGCAGTACTCTCAAATTCACTCCTAGAAGCATTACCTTGATTCCAAAAGCAGAGAAAGACCCAGCCTAAAAGCTTCTGCTCAGCAAGAGAAACCACAAGCAGAGGGAAAAGACAACCCACAATATGGGAAAAATTTTTTACCAACTGTTTCTCAGAAAAAGGGCTACTATCTAGAATATATAAGGAACTTTAAAAAATCAGCCACCATATTTAAAAACCCAGTTCCAAAATGGGCATCTGAAATGAACAGACATTATTCAGATGAAGAAGTACAAGCAGCAAAGAAACATATTAAGAAATGTTCAACATCACTGATCATTCAAGAGATGCAGATGAAAATAACACTGAGATTCCACCTCACTCCACAAAGAACAGCTGCTATCAAGAAATCAGCCAACAATAAATGCTGATGAGGCTGTGGGGAGAAAGAAACCCTTCTCCACTGTGGGTGGGAATGTAGACTGGTGCAACCACTCAGATCAGTGTGGAAATTCCTCAGAAAATGAGAATTAGAGGTCCCATTTGACCCCATTATTTCCCTGATAGGCATTTACACTAAAAAATAAAATGTATCATATCACAGAGACATATGTGCACTCATGTTTATAGCAGCTCAGTTTGTGACAGCTAAATCTTGGAAACTGTCCAAGTGCCCATTAACTAGAGACTGGATAAAGAAGATGTGGGATTTTTATAAAATGAAGTATTATTCAGTCATAAAGAATTGTAAATTTGGGAAAATTTATCACTCAAAAATTTTGAGTGACCTTTTATACTTAAATGGATGTACCGCGAGGATATATTCATAAGTGAAATAGATAGGATACAGAAGTGCAAATACCATATCATTTCTGTAGTATGAGAAACCGAATGTGTAAATGAGTTCCAAAATGTATGACAGGTATTGTGAGTTAGAAGAAAATGTTCGAAAGAAAAAGGCAAAATAGGGGTAGGGGTAAGTAAAGAAAGGAAAAAAAAAACTGATGGTAAAAAAAGGAAACAAAGCTTATATATATGGGGGTGGGGGTTTTAGGGAGTGCAGGGGAGTGGGAAAAAATGAGAAACAAAATGTGTCATGTACTGGTAGGAACTCTCAATTTTGAATGTGATCTTAATGTAAATATAAATGTACCAATAAAATCAGTTAAAAAGATAAGCAAATAAAAAAACAAACTATGTTTCCTTGGATTTAGAAAAGAACAACAACAGGAAGGATAGCCCAGAAAATAATGAAGTTGATTACCCACAAAGGATGGGGTGGAGAAAAAGAGTTAAAAAGATATGGGGGGGGACCGGAGAGTTAGCTCAGTGGTTCCGGCGCCTGCCTCGCAAGCGCAAGGTCCTGAGTTCGATCCCCGGTAACCACATATAATGCTGGGCGTGGAGACACGCCCACCAACAATCAACACCGCATACCACAATGCCGGACGTGGTGGCTCACGCCTGTAATCCCAGCACTCGGGAGGTAGAGACAGGAGGATTGCTGGG
>PVIC010033714.1:0-20014 GCA_004025085.1 Thryonomys swinderianus | reverse complement strand
TTTGAGACAGGGTTTTGCTTTGTAGCTCAGGCTGGCCCTGAGCTCACTATGTAGCCCAGACAAGCCTGGAACTCAATAATCCTCCTACCTCTGCCTCTTGAGTGCTGGGATTACAGGTGTGAGCCACCACCCCTGGCACTGTGGTATGTGGTATTGATTGCTGGTGGGCATGAGTCACCACACCCAGCATTGTATGTGGTTACCAGGGATCAAACTCAGTACCTTGTGCTTGCAAGGCAGGCACCGGAACCACTGAGCTAAGTCTCCGGCCCTTCCTGTTATTCTTGAAATCAAAAAGTGTGTAAATGTACAAAGAATTCATGGAATCAAGATTTTTTTTTTTTTGAGGCAGGGTCTCGCATTGTAGTTCAGGCTGGCCCTCAGTTCACTATGTAGCCCAGGCAAGCCTGGTACTCAGCAATCCTCCTGCCTCTGCCTCTCGAGTGCTAGGATGACAGGCATGAGCCACCATGCCCCGCACTGTGGTATATGGTACTGATGGCTGGTGGGCATGAGTCACCACGCCCAGCATTGTATGTGGTTACCGGGATCGAACTCAGGGCCTTGCGCTTGTGAGGCAGGTGCTGGAACCACTGAGCTAAATCTCCAGCCCGGAATCAAGATTTTTGAAACAGCTTAAGAAGTTTAAGTTAGAAAAGTTTTCCTTTCCTCTGTTTGTGTAAAAATTACTGGGGAGGTGCTCACTTTGGCAGCACATATACTAAAATTGGAAGGATACAGAAAAGACTAACATGGCCTTTGCACAAGGATGACGTACAAATTCATGAAGTATTCCATATTTTTCTAAACCTGCTGGAAAACAAGTTAGGTAGAACTCTTGGAGACATGGTCTTAGGGAAAGACTTTATGAACAAAACCTCTATAGCATGAGAACTAGCAGAAGAAATCAACAAATGGGTTTCACCTTTAAAAAAATAAAAGGCTTCCGCACAGCAAAAGAAACCACAGGCAAAACTAAAAGACAACCAACAACATGGGGAAAAAAAAAAAACTTAGATGATTCTCAGACAAAAATCTACTATCTAGAATAAATAAGGAGCTTACAAAAACTAGCCGCCCCCCAAATAATTTAAAGACCCAATTCAAAATGGGCATCTGACATTAAAAGATACTTTTCAGAGGAAGAAGTCAAAGCAGCCAAGAAGCATATGAAGAAATGTTCAATATCAGTGGTCATTTGAGAGATGCAGATGAAAACAACACTGAGATTCCATCTCACTCCACAAAGAATGGCCGCTATTGCAAAATTAACAAGCAACAAATGTTGGCCAGGCTGCAGGTAGGAAGGGACCCTTCTCCCCTGTTGGTGGGAATGTAGACTGGTGTAACCATTGTGGAGATCAATGTGGAGATTTCTCGAAAAGCTAAGATTAGATGTAGTATTTGACCCTGCTATTCCCCTGCTAGGTATATATATGAAAGAATTAGAAAATTCGTATCATAGTGACATATGTGCACTGTGTTCATAGCAGCTCAGTTTGTGATAGCTAAATCTTGGAAACAACCCAAATGCCCATCAACTGGAAAGTGGATAAAGAAGATATGCTTTTTAAAAAATAAAATGGAGTATTATTCTGCCATAAAAATGTTTGAGTCCTTTACACTCAAATGGACATACCTTAAGGACATACTCATAAATGAAATTAATAGGTCACAGGTATGTAACTACTCTATCTGTTCTCTGGTATGAAAATCTGAAGATGTAAATGAGTTCTAGAATGTATGATAGATTTTGTGAAAAAGGAAATATTCAAAGTGAGGGGGGGAAGTAGAGAGGGGAAAAATATAATCTTAAAAAAATAAGAAAAAATGCATATGTATATAGGGTTTGGGGGGTTGAAGGTAGGTAGGGAAATGGGTAAAAATGAGAATTTACTCATGTCAAATACTGGTACAAATTCCCAATTTTGAGTGTGATTGTGATGTGTATATAAAATGTACCAATAAAGAATTCAATTAAAAAAGATATGTCATGTACAGGTATAAACTTCAGAGAAGAATGTGATCATAATATATTCCTAAAATGTACAAATAAGCTCATTTTATTAAAAATAAAAAAAATTACTAGGGAAAAGGAAAACTATGGAGGAGATTCAAAAGAGCTTTCAGTGCCTTTAATATCAATACCTACGTGTTATTTGGGATCATTTCAAGGACAACCCATTAAAAGTAACTTGAGGGGTGTCTTTACCCAGTGCAAAGGCTGCAGAGGGGGAGCCACGGGCATTCCCAGCTCAGCAGGCTCCTCAGTGAAGCTACTGCGAGATGTTTCTCTTAGGCAGCTGCAACCTGGAGCAAGGCTCCTGCCCTCATGAGCGGATCCGGGTGGGTTTCAGCTCGTGCTCCCAAACGCTGCCAGGGCCCGGCCTGTAGGCACCGTGAGGACAGGACTGAAGAGTGAAGAAGAGAAGAAGAGAAGCTCCTCTCACAGCACTCACAAGGGCTCCCACAGTAGTAAGAAACCCTTGCCCTGGCCATGAAAGTTAAAAATAACTGTGTCAGGATTCAAAGAAAGTAGACATTCCAAAACCGGAAGCCACGTATATTACACAGGAGATCCTAGCTCTCCTCCCAATTCTAGAATGAAAGGCCATTTAAACTGACACCCAAACTCCTAAGTGTCAGCTCATAAGACTGATTAGTATAGTCTTATACAGCTATAACCGAGTGTTATAGTTGATATACGTGGCTCCTAAGCAAGGAGACTTTAGAAAGGAATAACCATTCAAACTGTATTGGTAAGTAAATGTGTAATTCCTCTTGTCGACACTTGGCAGAATTACCACATTGTTAATGTTATATATCGCTTTCCAAAAATTGCTAGAAGCCAACTGCTGAGCTACTTCAGAAGTCCCTTGGTTAGAGAACTAAGTATTCGTGTATCTCTAGATAGTGTTTCTTTGTCTTATTTAGAATTAGGAACTGATCTCTATTAGCAGAAAAACACCGTAGGAGACACAAGAGGTGCTTGGGTTTTAGGATGTAATATGTCTCGAACCAGAATGATAGAAAAAGAAAAGTGGATTGAGAACTTGACAGGAGAAAATCTACTACACAACACACCTAATATGGTACGGGGAGAATACAACAGTTAAGTCAGTACTGACATTTTTCTGAAGAGATGCGTCTCCGGAAGAAATAGATTAACACGACTGCAGACACTTTGTGTATGTTGCACAGTGAATGATCCGGCGGCAGCGGTGTTTAATTACACCTTCCTGGGGGTGCTGGGACGGGAGAATGGTGAGCAGGCAAACAGTGGCGCCAGAACTCAAAGCCATCATCGCTGGCAAGCGAGGTTTACTTTATTGTTTCTATTCACTCAGGTTAAATCTTCACCTTTTGTTAACCTTCCCGTACGTGGTCCTATGTTGTCATAATTATAGACGATAATTTCATTGTAAGGCCATACCTCGGAATAGGAGCTCTATCTAGTAATCAGACAGGCTAATAACAAAGCTCACAATATTATTACATTTATTATTGCTCGACCCTAGACAGCCACTATTAGTGAACTTGCCTGAATATCATCTGAGCTCAACTATTAAAACCTTGATCTTAAAAGTTACATACAGTTTTAACTAGGAAGAAATATACGCAGGGATATTTCAGTTTTTACTCATGTCAATGAATATAAATACCCTAGCATTTCTAAAGGGCAAATCTGAGTGAATTGATGCTCAAAAGTAAGTTTGTAGCCTGAAATTTAACTTCAGACCGCTTACTTTTATTAGTAATATACCTAGGAGAGACTTGTGACCGGTAGTTACTCATTTTTGCTGTATCACAGCCTTTAAAAACAACTGAGTGGCACACGGATTTATTCTTAACGCCCTCTCATACACGGCACTATTTACAACGGCACTATCTGACATCTGCGCGCCAAGAACTCACTTTCTGTTGCGTGAAGGCACCAGCTTTTGGCTTCCCACCCACCGCAAAGTGTGCGGGAGGGTAACAGGTGCTGCCTAGGAAGCTGCGGGGCCTGGCAGAATGCAGGAGCGAACCACGGCTCTGCCGTCCTAGACGAACACGCCGAGAGGCACGTGCAAGGCATATGTCAAGTAAGGGTTTCTCTACGTCGTTTCTAGAATCTGAAAATACAGAATCTGGAGCCCAAAGCACAGCAGTAGAGAAAAAAGGTAATGTCACCATCATCATTCTCCCACGTTTTCTGTTACACTAGCCTATCAGCCTTTCCCTCCGCGCAGCTGGAAAGCATTCACTTCTTTCAAGCGCAGACCACTGCTCAGGACAGCCTTCCTCCCGCCGGGAGCTCCGCGGAGACAGTCTCAAAGCCGGAGTTTCGGATAAAGGGAGAAACTGGGCCCCGTGAGGCATCCTTTGGAGATAAAGGGCACCAATTATAAAATCTCAGAATTTAACATTTCTTTATCATTTCACCTGCTAGGTTGATGGATGAGAGAACTAAAACACAGGTGGTAGAAGAGCCACAGTGAGAACCCACTTCCCCTGCCTTCCGGTGCAGGTTTTCTGGGAGGGCTGGATCCCAGCCGCATCTCACTAGAAGTCGTGCGAACCAAGAAATAACTGAAAGCATAATAAATAAGTTTGGGATTTTCTTCCTAAGATCTCTGCCTTTCTTCATTCCTCGCATTCAGCAACATCGCAGGACCAACAGTATATCAATACATTTGTTTTTCACTACGACCTTCGTGGCCAACCGGAGTTTGCAGGGAGGAGGCCTGAAATTTCCATGTTTGGGGTCATTTTACCCAGCCCCCATCCCTCCACTGCTTCATGTTGTGGGAAATGTTATAAAACCTCTGTAAGTTAGAAATGGATTTGGAAGATATGTATGTTTTACTATTCTGTTGTTTAATTACCTATTATGCCGTCTGCTTTACAATCATTAACTCTTCTGATTTATCAAGGTATCTGAGTTCTGATGTGGCCCTTTGGAAAACAAGAAAATTCTGGGCCTGGGTTTTGGAGCAGTTTTGACGTTTATGAAGAAGAACTAAAATTCTACCTGTCATTTTACTGGAGTAATAAAGGAGATGAAGTCACTTTTTAAAATGAAAGTTATTTACCAATGTGTTTTACGTGGGTTAACAATTCAAGCCTTCTTATTGCACTGCGCATCCTCTGTGGAAAACAACTTGCAAAATCACCAGTAATTTCACAAATTCAAATCTGTTTTCTAAGGAAGAAGTCGAGCATTTTTAACAACCTCTGGAATTTCAAAACTACCGAAATAGAAGTCTTGTTTTGAAAGGCTTGAGAAGCAATTTATTTATCAGCCAAATTTCTTGCCCAGAAAAATAAAAAGAGTAACGCCAGTATTTAAACTTAGAGTGAAACTGTTACAAGACACAGAGAAATTAAACGAAAAGGTTTCACTTGCCCGTTGTAAATAAAATGACACGATGGCGATGGCGCATCATACCACAATGGGAAGGGTGTATGTCACAAGCTGGAAGCAACAGCTTCTCTCTCCTGGTTGGTGACTCAACAGATGTCACCCGTACATGTCACACTGTGGTATATGTAAGAGTTGTGAGTTATGCTGAAGTTCGAGAAAGCTTTTCTGTTGCGGTGAACCACATTGAACAAGATATATTTAAAATTGTGCAAGTATAAATTCTGTCTTGGAGAAACTTGTTTGGCACTGGTATTGCGGTGCCCTGTGCTGAACTCTCCTGGGGTGAATCACTGTACAAAACCAGTCTTCCTAAAGGCTCTCGCTTCTCTTGCAAATTAATGTCACAATATGCTGATATCCCCTCAGAAAGGTACTGATGTCATTCTAGTAATAATATTTGGGGAAAAGATGCTAAGTGATGTTGGTAGACAAATGGCTAACATTACTAAACAATGGGTGTGTTCCCTGAAATTCTTTTTGGTCCTTCTGTAAATGTGGTGAAGTTTGCCCAGATGGAATCAGGTATTTGGTGCATCACCAAGAAAGAATGTGGAATAATGTGCTTGAGTTGAAAGGTAAGTTACAGACTTTGTTGAGAGTTTGAAGATGAAAAATAAAAACCAGTCTGCTTACTGTGCAGTTTTCATCACATGAATCAGCTGAATTGATCCCTATGAGGCTCATCAGGAACATTTTTACTTCAAATGACAGAGTGTTGGATCTAAAGGCAAATGGAATTTTTGAACACTCATGTGACAAAGGGAAATTTTGTATATGTGCTGCTAAAGCGAGCAACAAAGGGAAATTTTGAATGTTTTACTGTCTTCTGGTCTTGTGAGTGAAGAAAGTTATCTGTAGGTTTCAATTTCTCCCATACTAAACTCTCCTGGGGTGAATCACTGCACAAAACCAGTCTCTCCTAAACAAATGCCATTCACACTAAGTGCAAAAGAAACAATGGCCATTTCTCTGGATCTTCTTGACCTGAGAACACAACTCAGAGGAAAGAAGACTGACTTTGCCAATTGTGTAATCATGTATATGAAGTGAGACTTTCCTTTTTTCCCTTTTCAAGTTATTTATTGATATGAAAGGAGAATAACTTGTCATTCATAAGAAAGTGCTGAACCTCAGACCTGAAGCATGCAATTCTTTTATGAATGAGCAAGTTTATTCCCAACAAAAAGACCATGAAGAGTGAGAGTGGAACCTGTATCATTTCAACTGAAGTGAGATTATTTATGCAATAATTTCAAGTGTAACTCTGTGAAGCAAACCAGAACATGATTCTAAATAAAGTTAATACTTTAGGTATTTGTGTGTGTGTTGTGGGACTATGATCCCATAGAATACTTTATATTTTAAAATTGAATTCTTTATTGGTTCACTTTACATACAGCTCACAATCACACTCAACACTGGGGGATTTGTACGAGTATATGACAGAAGTTAATTCTCATTTTTACCCATATCCCTACCCAACCCAGAACCCCACCCACCCACTATATAAATGTGCTTTCTTTTTCTTTTCTAATCATATTTATTCTTTCCCCTCATTACTTTCCCCTATCACATTTCCTTTGAGTATTTCCTACTTCACAAAATCTATCATACATTCTAGAACTCATTTATATCTACAGGTTCTCATACTAGAGAAAAGATACAGTATTTACATATATGGGATCTATTTATTTCACTTATTAGTGTGTCTTCAAAGTGTATCCATTTGCACATAAATGAATGAAACTTGTTGTTCTTTATGGCCAAGTAATACTCCATTTTATATATTTTTTTAAACCCACATCTTCTTTATCCAGTTTCCAGTTGATGGGCATCTGGATTGTTTCCAAGACTGGGCTATCTCGAACTGAGCTGTCATGAACATGGGTGTACATATGTCTTTATAGTATGAATCTTTTAATTCCTTTGAGTATATTCCTAGCAGGGGAATACAGGCTCAAATGGGACCTTTAATCCTAGTTTTCTGAGGAATCTCCACACTGATCTCCACCATGGTTGCACAAGTCTGCAATCCCACCAACAGTGGAGAAGGGTTCCTTTCTCCCCACAGCCTCACCAGCATTTATCACTGATTAATTTGCAATAGCAGCCATTCTTTGTGGAGTGAGATGAAATCTTAGTGTTGTTTTCATCTGAATCTCTCAAATGACCATTGATGTTGAACATTTCTTCATATGCTTCTTAGCTGCTTTCACTTCTGCCTCTGAGAAGTGTCAGTTCATTTCAGATGTCCAATTTTGAATTAGGTCTTTAAACTTGGGGGGATTGATTTGGTGCCTTGAAACTGGAGCTGAATGGCAAAAGAAATTCTAAGATCCCCACAAACACATGGAAATTGAGCAACACTCTGTTGACCAACCAATGGGCCACTGAAGAAATTAAAGAGTTTCTACAATTAAATGATAACCCCAGTACAGCACACAGGACTTTATGGGACACAATGAAAGCATTTCTATGAGGGAAATTCATAGCAGTGAATGTCTACACTTGGAAAATAGAACAAACTCAAATAAACAATCTAATGCTGAACCTCAAACTCTTAGAAAAAGAAGAGCTAGACAAACCCGAAGCTCATACAAGAGAGGTAATTATAAGGATCAGAGCAGAAATTAATGCAGTGGAGACAAAGAGAACAATATAAAGAAACAATGAATCGAACAGCTGGTTCTCTGAAAGGATAAATAAAATCGACAGACCTTAGCCAACCTTATCAAACAAAGAAAGGAAAAGGCTCAAACTCATGCTATTAGGACTGAAAGTGGGGTAATCACCACAGATCCAGTGGAAGTCCAAAGGCTAATAAACACATAGTTCAAAAATCTGTACTTCAAAAAGATGGAAAATCTAGAAGAAATGGATAGATTACTAGATATGAACTTCCAAAGCTGAATGAAGAGGATATAAGACTATTTTTAAGTGACATATAGTGAGTTTGTACACCACTACTTTGAGCCTGATCATGTCACTCTTTGGAAAAAAAAGGTTTCATCAAATAATTATACAAAGTTTGATCTAACATTTTTATTCATATTGTTTTGGGTAAAGGCTTTAGTAGGTCCACAGTAGATCAGTACCAATAAACTTTAATGTAAATAACACAAATTAAAATCAATTTGTGATATTGGTTATCTTAACCTATCTTGACAAATAGAACCTTCAGGTGCTGAAGATTTAGCTCAAGTGGTACCGTGCCTACTTGGGAAACACAGAAGCCAGAGTTTAACGCCTGGTACCACAAAAAAAGAGGAACATTCTTTGATTTAATGCATTTATTTGATAAAATCATATGTTCTCTTTATGAAAAGAAATAAAGGGAAACTTCACATATAGTAAACTAAGTCTTAGGTGTCTGGAGTTGCCCCCAAAAATATTGTATCATGAAAATCATGTTTAATGTTAAAGAAAGGGAAAATAAATTTCTCCATATCCCACACACTTTAACGCATTAGAATCTCATGCATGGAATTTGTGATAAGATTTTTAAGTCTATGTGGATATGGTTAAAAAAAAAAAGAAGCTAGAAATCTAAAGGCAAAGAATAAAAATTTCTTGCTCACCAATTGCATTAAAGCTGAAATTTTCTATTGGATGGGAAAGGATAGAAAAAGTAGATTATTAAGTTGGCCAGAATAAAAAAGTCACAGAAAAATGACTATTCTCTAAGTCAAAATAGCACCAAGTCATATAATAATAAAATATGATTGATCCTGAATCTTTAAAGACCACCACAATGGGTTCAGTGGAATATACATTGTGCAATGTTGCAAATTATATAAACCAGAACTAGAAATAGAATTGGAAACAGAAATAAAAAGAAGTGAATGATCCATCTACAAACCTATAGACAATACAGCAGCAGATGTTTGTATCAGGGATTAAAAAAACAGCTGGGCATGGTGGTTCACGCCTGTAATCCCAGCACTCTGGAGGCAGAGACAGGAGGATTGCTGAGTTCGAGGCTTGCCTGGGCTACATAGTGAGCTCAGGGCCAGCCTGAACTGCAAAGCGAGACCCTGCCTCAAATTTAAAAAAAAAAAAAAACAATGCAAGATGCACTATACCTGTGTAATGAAGGCGTGTAGTGTAGTTTAGCTTCTTACCATCAAATTCTTTTCATTGGTATTAATTAACCAGTCTAAGCGTGCTTTTGATATTCATAAGATTAAAGGACGAATAAATTAAACACAAGTTCTTTCTAATCTATGTTATATCTTAATGCCCCTCTTGAGATTCACAGTTTGCAGCATTTCTGAGCCTTAAGAGTCTTACAAATTATAACACATCTAACATATGTACTTTTCACTTTTCAAACTAGTGATATCAATTAGCAAAATTTATTTGACTCTAATTCTAAATGCATTCTACAGGTCATGTTTTTAATAACACTAATAGAGCACGCCATCATTAATTATTTGACAAGTGACAACTAATAAGACTTTTAAATAGTCCGATAAAAGTGAAATAAAAAGCCAGGCATAGTAGCACCTGTCTATAATCGCAATTACTTTGAAGGCTGAGTCACAAGGATAGCAAGTTCAAGCCAACATAGTAAGACCCTATCTCAAAATAAAACAGAAAGTGCATGGGCTCAATCTTTAGTAATGAAAAAGTAAAAAACAAGGCAGTGAAGTAAAGAAATAGTAAGGATCGGGCTGGAGATTTAGCTCAGTGGTTCTGGGGTCTGCCTCACAAGCGCAAGGTCCTGGGTTCGACCCCAGTAACCACATACAGTGCCGGGCGTGGTGAATCATGCCCACCAGCCATCAATACCACATACTACAGTGCCCGGCGTAGTGGCTCAGGCCTGTCATCCCAGCACTCGGGAGGCAGAGACAGGAGGATTGCTGAGTTTGAGGCTAGCCTGGGCTACACAGTGAGCTCAGGGCCAGCCTGAACTACAAGGCAAGACCCTGTCTCAAAAAAAAAGAAAAGAAAAGAAAGAAATGGCAAGGACCTATTCTAAAACTAATTTGGTCTGCATTTACAAAAGTGTTTAAGTAAATCTAAAAAAAATGTTTAAATGAAGTGATACAATTTGAGAAAAATAATTCTAGGTATATTAGTAAGTACACCCTGAGCAGTGAATGCCTATCCTGCCCACCAATTTCTCCTCAGTCGGCTTAGAATTTAATGCCATAGCAAGATGGGGTCAATGAGGCATTAGCTATGCAAAGTTTTTCATTTCTCCACAGAGCTTGATAAAACTGATTACATTTTTCTCAGTTAAGAACTTATTTATTCTACAAAAAAGTTAAAGGTTGCTTAAATTTAAAAATTTCATCTAGCCATTAAAGACTACAAAATTGTGCTTGGATTTATGTAAGCAACTCATACTCTGAAACAATATGTTTTGTAAGGATAATTGCAGATCATAAAACTGCTTTCTTCAGTTCCACCAAGTGGTTCCAATTTAAAAGCCTTCGATTATCATCTTTCTGAGAAGTGTGTTTTGCTCAATTTCTCCCAGATTCTCCAGCTTTGGGAGTTATATTTAGAATGATATAATTTTGAAAAAGATTAATTTATCCTGGAAGTCAATTTATTCTTTTAGCTTAGGAAAAAAAAAAAAAAAACAACTGGTTGTGGAATGGCCTTCCAGCGGTCTCTTCCCAGAAACCTAGGTTCATAAGTAACCCTTTACCTGGACATTAACTCAGCTAAAATAGAATTGTTAGACTTTACATTATCCTCCAACCCTAAGGGGAGACCATTTGAGTGTTTCCCCTCGGGCAGTAAAAGGTAGTATTTTAGGTCAGGTCAGTCATAAAGGAATTGTAATTGAGTTTTTATTTTCAGTTGCTCACTGTACCAACAAGTCCTGCGTATTCTGTCTCCAAACCATGTTACTGTTCTGATTTTTCTCGGCTGCATTATCTACCAATCCAATCTCTACTTTGCCCAAATCCCCATCATGTCTTGCTTCATAGTTCTCATGGTCTTCAATACTCTCAGTGGTCCATTTTTTGCACAGTAGTTAGTGTAACATTTTAAAAATATAAGTGTTGCTCTGAGATCCCCCCGCTTGCTCAGTTCTGACATTGGATCTTATTTAGATCTATGAATCCATCTCATACTAAACTTGATTTCATTCCTTGGAGTGTCCATCCATAATGACCACTATTAAGTTACCAATAATTCCTTGCTGTATTAACACAGTAATATTGCAATAGAACAGTATCATTATTTCCATTATATTTCTACTTCTTTGCTTATTTACATACTTACATTTCCTAGTATCCATCAGAACCATAAGTGTGGCCAACTCATCTTAATATAATTTTCTACTTTAAATGTTTTCAATTGGGTAAAATACAGTGAGATTTAAAAAAAAATATATATATATATATATATATATATTTTTTTTTTTTTTTTTGCTTTTTGAGACAGGGTCTCACTTTGTAGTTCAGGCTGGCCCTGAGTTCACTATGGTGCCCAGGCAAGTTGCCGTGAATTCAGCAATCCTCCTGTCTCTGCCCCCTGAGTGCTGGGATTACAGGCATGAGCCACCATGTCTGGCATTGTGGTATGCGGTGTTGATTGTTGGTGGGCGTGTCTCCACGCCCAGCATTCTATGTGGTTACTGGGGATCAAACTCAGGACCTTGCGCTGGTGTAGCAGGCACCGGAACCACTGAGCTAACCCTCCGGCCCCCAAAATATATATTTTTGAATTCTAAATGAATAAGGATATACTTCACATTTGTTTTACCTTGTTTATTCATTACTCTTTTCAGAACAGTGCAATGCAACAGCATCATTATATTTTTACTTTAACTGGGTGGGTACAGGAGATAATGTATAAAGTTAGAAAGTAGAAACTACATTAAGACATACTCCCCCGTACTGGTATCATCTTAATTTATTTTTTATCTTAAATATTTTCCAAGTACAACATAAATGTAATCTGCTTATTAATTATACCTTGCTTTTCTAAAAATTTATTTTTCCCTATTAAAATCCATACCCCATAAAACTTTACAATTGAATATTTTGTTACTTGAAGTACTGCCTAGTGCCTGCTAATTGCCCAATACTGCGAATATTTGTTATAAATGAGTATTTGACCCATTTAATTTTCTCAGCTTTTGATAAACAGTGAATTCATAAGGGAAATGCTTTGCTTGTATTTCATTTGTAGTAGTTAATATTTTACAGATTTTTGGATAAAAACAGACAGAAAGCAGAGGCAGACTCATTTGTATTTAAACTTAGTGCAAAAATTAGGCTGGAATTTATTCCAGAATTTATTGATAGATATACAGACATTCTAAATAGAACACACTGAACATTTGTGGCATAGTCAATGAAAAAAGAAAAATACTTTCATTCAAAAGAAATACCATTTTCTTAAGTGTGATCTTTTCTGTCTCCTGCTATGACACAATCACATACTATAGCTTAATTATGCTGTGTCTTATTCACTTATTAGTTGTATCCTTTTCTTAGTATTATAAGTGTGTGTTTTTTACTTTTATTTAATAGTTTTTCATGTGCTTAAATTAGCTCTGTTAGGGAATTCTAGTTAATGCACCTTAGGTTAGAAAATACATGAATTTTTTATGATTCTTAGTAATTCACTGCACTATATTACTCTTAGTTATTTAGTATTCGTCAACATTACCTAGAAAAAGCCTTGCAATTAATAAATATTTATTGTTGCTTCTTGCAGAGATTAAGTATAGCAAGAAATGCCAACAATGCATAAACATGTTTCTTATACCCCTATAACTTTCTACCCTTCAGTGATCATATACAAATTTAAATAACTGCAGTAAAACCCACTATATAAATGGCTGACCATGAGTGCTACACAAAAATAATTCTGCAAGAATGAAAAAGAGGCCTAGATTATGTCCAGATGATAAGAAGACATTTGCCAGGTGTTGTATAGAGAAGAAAGCCAAACAAAATACACCAATGCCAGAGACTGTCTGACTGAATTGCTAGTGGATTCACCCTGGGGACAGAGTTTATACAAAAGAACAGGAGAAAGGTGAGGGGTAGACGACTTAGATGAATTCGAACGGCAGGCACAGGAAGTTCGATGTGAACTGCGGTGGAACCTTGACTTACGAACTCAATTGTTCCTGCGAGCAAGTAGTAACTGAAGTGGATTGGGAAGCCTTATAGCTGAGATTTGGGTTTTCTTTTTAAACTGGGTACACACTGTGGATACCAAAAAGTAGATGAATCTTTCATTAAACCTAATCAACCTAGGCTGATTTATGTCAGGTAGGTCATAACTGAGGGTCCACTGTAAAAGTTACTTGATATTAGAGACATTTGGGGGGATTTTATTCTACAATTAGAAGAAATTTTCTTTTAAGTGAGATGTTAAAGAAGGAAACAACTAAGAATCTCTGGATACGGCCTGGTGATAATTTAACAAAGACAGTGTCATATTAATGGAAAAGAACCTTACATTGTTTTTCTCCCAGTTCCTTAATTTATTCTGAGTGAATATCTTCAAAGTTTTCTTGAAATCTGCAATTCACGTTTGTCCTTCCTGAATCTAATTCTGTAAGTCTAAATGGGTGAAATTATTTCATAAGGTTTATACAAATTTACTAACTTTATCAGTGGTGTGAAGGCTGCTTATTTTCCCCCTCAAGTGGGTTATCTAAAATAAGCCACCTATCACTTCAGTGATTTTAAATTAGCAAGCCATCTGGCAAGGAAATAATAATAATAATAAGTACAACATTACTCATAAGGGAAGACTTCAGTTTGACTCAGAGGACTAGGCAGCAACAAGTATAATCAGGTTATTTTTTTAAGTTAAAGTTTCATTTCTTATTAAAATATCACACCTCTAAGGATCTCATTTTTGAACAGATTGCTGTATTGTAAAACCAAAAATGTACATGCCAAAGCAAATATCTTCTTGTTAATTAGAGGAAGACCTCATTGTTCAGTTGCAGTGTAGAGAGTATCATATTAAATTCTCTTCAGTTGCTCTTATTCTTTACCAGGAAGTGCCATTTAAGGCCTAGGCTCATATGGTAAAGTCACCGCCTTGTGGTGTCCTCTTGAACTAGACCTATAATTGTTTAGGAAAAAACCCCAAAAACCAGAACATTAAAGTTAGTGTGTGGGTAGGGCTGTTCCGTTCACTGGTATGTGATCACAGGGCGATCAACTTGCTTTTCACAAAAAGTGGTTGAGTAACATGATTAAAACAAGAATGTGTTTAAAACTTTTCACCTTTTAATCTTATTGCAAGTTTTCCCATACAACAATAATTAAAAACTTAAAAATTCCTGATTAATGTTAGATAAATAAATCACAATTTATTATCTGGCTAAAGTATGATCGTGCTCATAAAACTTTGGGAGCTTTGTGGAGTTATTGGTCAGCGAGTAAGAGGGTAGAGAGCCAGTTTCTTTGATCTCGCTTTCACAGTCTGAAATTTAGACTTTTCTCTTTGCATCTATGCAGTGTATATATTTTCACATTAACAAAACTAAAATGAATTCATATATACATATGGTACATATTTAAACTTTTCCATCTGTCCAGTGGATATAAGTAAAAAACATAAATAGGAAAAACAAGCAGAGTGCTCTGTTTAACAAAATGCTGAGGAGATAAGTGACTCACACGGTTATTTCACTGAATTCATTTAATTTGGTAGACAGACCTGCAGGGTAGGACATCGAATAATAAGCAGTTTCACACAAATGATGGATGGACTTTTCCCCAATACTAAAGCTCTTCCTGGATGTCCAGCTTATCCAAGCCAAAACTTTTTACTCCTGCCAAATGCTAAAGCTTTTACTTAGCTACTCGTTGTCCTGTTTTGCTCCCTACACACTCAGAAGTGATAAGTGGCATCAATTTGAGTGGATTGGAAAATGCTCAGGGGACGAGTGACATGCACTCACTGGGGGACTCAAGGGCACCTGGCCTTGGGTGCCGTCTATTGTTCTAGGCCCTTCCTCGCTGGCGTCATTCCCCACTCTGCCTCCAGGTCCCATGAGCTAAGCAGTTCTCCTCTTTCACGCCTGTTCACAAGAACGTCTCTTCCTCGGAGCCAGCCAGCCGAGAACTGACTCCCCTGAAACTCTGAGCTCAATTAAATCCCTCTTCCTTTAGCTGAAGGTGTGGGATGCTTTGCAACAGTGGGAAAGTTGACTGATGGAGTGGCCATCAGGAAGATGGTGGGTATTTTTGCATCACATCCCAACTCCTCAAGTCTAACAGCTCCACAGTGCTATTGTTATCAATCATGCCAGCCGATTGGACGCTTACACTACCAGTGAAAGTTATGAGAAAGAAATGCAGTGAGACGCAGTGTTCACGCTTTAGGAAGCATGCTGTCAGTATGCATAGAAATGTCTAAAACCAATGACAATACAGTCACGGGTGGAATAAAAGGATGTGTTGCAGGCCAGCAAAAGAATTTGCTTCACTCCCTTCTTAGAATGGTCAGATATACTAGTGACTCGCATTAATTACATTGTGTCAACTTCTTTTCAAGGTGACAGGAAACCACATTATCTTAATAAGACTCAGTAATTATGGTTAATGACATGGTCTACAATACCCTTTGGCTTAGGTTTTCCAGAGATGAAAAATAATGTCCATTGCCTTCAACCTTCAAATAATGTCCATCCTTCTTGATTGCACTCATCTTTGTCCAGCCAGCACAATAGATGGTGTAGGATTTGTCCAGACAGATGATAGAGATCATCTCTCTTTCTGCAAAACAGCACATCGTGGTTGCTGTCTTAGTTACTTTTCTTATTGTTGAGACAAAATATCCGACACTCACAACTGAAAGGAAGAAAAGGTTTATTCCATCTCATGAGCCATCACCTCCAGCACTGTGGTGCGTGGTAATGACTACTGGTGGGCGTGCACACAGTCTAAACTTCTTTTTTCCTCTCCTGCTAATCTATCTTTTTGTCAGTCTAATTTGCAGGCCCCTGTTACAGAATATAAAAGGGTAGAATACAAGTGAAAATATAATAGTAAAACATTATTATGAATGGGGTCCAGCGTGTACCCAAACCAATTTTGCAACACTCAACAAGTAGAGAAATACTTTTTATGTAATTAAATTCATTCCTGAGCTTTTCATTTATAACTGGTTCATAATATAGAGAGGAAAACTTGAAAGGGGAATATTTGAAGGGTTACAAATTCTTGGTTACTAGTTTTACATTATACAAGGCAGCTTTAAATATTGGGACCGAGATTCATTTCATAATGTTTTGCTCTATAAAGAAATAAATTCTGAAAATTATTAACTGGAAAGAACCACAGGAAATTAATATTTGGTATTAACTTCTTTGAATTTGTTTCTTCAGTCAGGTGATAAAAGCTAAAACCTACAAAACTTTCTTCTGGTGTACCTATATAAATACCTCTTGCTGAAGCTAACTAGTTAATTAATGTAGCAATTTTCCCTTAATATGTTCATCCTTATAATTTCTTGATTTCCACCTTTCTCCTTTATCTCTGAAAAGCATAAATGTTTTCTCTTAGGCAACAAAGCAGACTGTGTATTTCTATCAACTATGCATTGTTAATTTCATCAAATGTTACATTATCTCTCTGTTATTTTTCCCTAATATGCAGCAAGCTGAAGAAACTGAGGCAATTTTCTATACTGAAAGGAAACTGTATATTTAAATTCTGCCTTTCATACTTGGGAAATGTTTAATAGAAATTATCCTTAAGGTTTTTATTTTAAATATTGACAACACCTCCAGGGTTAAGTCACACTAACCTGACATTTTATCCTTGGGGGATGCTTTATGGAACTCCACCCCAAGTCAAGCCAACAGCCCTCTACATGCACGTTGCATCCAATTGTGGCTTTTCCTATTGATATATACTCCCTATTTAACACATTAAAACTGCAATCATCAAACTAGTGTCATGGGATTTTTGTTGTTGTCATTTACTTTCTATGTGTGTGTTCTGGACTGCCAATCACAACAGATTCAAATCTTGACTTCATTGGTACTGTGGCCTGTAGGTGTGAGTGACTCAAATTGGAGCAGAATATTTCAGATCGTCGAAGCTTTCACTGACAACAAGGCAAGAGTGATGACTTTCATAAGACTTGCTCAGTCCCCTATCACTGATTATAAGTTGCAGGATGAATTTCAGAAAGCCTTCCTTAGGTTTCTAAGTGGCCATTTTTTTCTCAGCATAGACAGAAAAATAATTTCTACTTTTTAACTTGCTCTCTAGCAATAATTCTAACAGTTTAATTTTGTGTCTGGATTTAAAATGTGACAAAGTGAAATCCCTCTCAATTGTATTGCATCAGGGACTCAGTAAGGACTTATAATCACAGTGATGTTCTCATAAGCGACTCTGCCTTGGCCTACCCTGGGCATGTGACCTGCTTGGTTAGAGAAATACAGATTTTTCTCTAGCAGTGTCTCTTCTTTCTCTCGATTTTTATTTTGTTTTGTTTTGTTTTGTTGTTGTTCTTACCATGAGGGAGAAAGAAATAAATTCTACTTGTGTATGGTTTAATTCCACCATGTGACTTTTGGAAGCAAATTAAAAAGTTAACTGAATAGGCACTTACTAATTCCATCATTAATTATTCTAAGATGATAAAGATAAAGGTTATGGTATGTCTCTTTTGGTTTGGATTAATTTATAAATTCCATCATTCATTAATTCTTACTGCTGAAAAATACTCACTGGACCTCAGTAAGTAGGAAGTAATCAGGTCAAAAAATAGAAAAAAAGGCATTATTTATAGAATAATATGAGGTGAGAAAGTTGTCAGATTTATGAAAATAAGAAAGACATGTGACTATATCTTAGATATTACACAAGGATTTTCTGCAGTAGTAAGTCTGGAAAGGTATGTAACAACAGTTAATGAAGTATTTAAATAAAATTGTGATTTTGATCTTTTTTCTTCACAAAATGGGAATTTGAGTATTTGGCAAAGTGGTGGTGATTTAATAAAATCCAGCTACAAGGTGCAAGTTAAATTTTCATTGGAGAACAACGAAATAGACGATTAAATACACAACAGTGTGGGAGAGAGTGGGCTGGGGCCTGGGACGTGGAAGCGAGACTGTGAGACCCCAGCGAATCAGAACAGGAAACACAGGTGGAGTGAGACGATACACACGGACATGGTAGAACACTGCTGACTTGGTTGTAGATTTTTCTTGCAATAAAATTATTCTCGCTTTTGTCTTCTATCTCAGTTAAAATAATTACAAACGAGTGCTAGTTGCCTAGTGCACAAATCAAAGCGCTGTGTGAGGGTCACTCGAGGACTCGTGGCTGCTGCACACTCGTCCCAGGAATGCCGGAGCCACAGCCAAAAGTAGCTTATGGAAGACGTGCAGGTCATGGTGCTCTCTGTCCTCTGATTACATGTTCACAGATTGTTTTTGTATTGTCGGCTTAGAAAGTTTACTTGTATTCATTTAACCTTCCCTCTTCTTTTCCCAAGGCTGTATGGCCACAACCTCCACATGGACACTATATAAGCCTGTATGATTCTAATAAACTTTGCTATCTGCCAAAGGGTGGTGGTCCTGTCAGTCACTTAACTGTCGGTCATGGCTACCAAGCAGGTAGCCAGCTACCAGCCATTCGCTGGTAGTATCGTCACGATCGTGCTCCCTGTCTCCTTCCCCATCAGGGAAGAACGCATCAGCCTGTCACGTGACCAGTATGGTCCTGAAATTGATCCTTAACTGCCTCTCTTGTTTCGCCCCTGCCTGTGCCTGCTCGCTCTGGGGGAATCACCCTGAAGGCCTAGTCACACTCGAAATGGAAGATGATCTTCTGGCTCAGAGTCTCTATGCTTAGTTTTAGCTCCGCTTCGGATGCTCCTTCTTAGAGATCTCTCCGGCTTGTTTGTTCACCTTTTTGAGATTTTTATGCAAATGTCACATTACTACATTATCTATTCTATCAAAACTGCTGTTTCCTTATTTACTTTCCCTATTGTTTTTTCCTTAGACCTCATTATCTAACATATTAAATGATATACTGTTTTCTTATTTGTTTTATTTGTTTCCCATTAGACTATGAGTTCCACGAGATCTGCACTTTCTGTTATGTTAGAGTATCTCCGCAATTCTAAGTAAACACATATATTTGTCAAGTAAATAAAGTAGTATGTTTTGCTGCAAATGTGCTTTTAGTATTTTTATCTGTCACTTAGCCCTACTATCAACACCAATTTGTGCATTTGCCCAGATAAATATAAGGAAAGAATTATAGATGAAAGCATGCTTCACCGTACAGAACATGATTCTTTTCTCTTCCATGTTACCCCAGGTGAAATGATTGTAGAATATATTAAGTTAAGCCCCATGCATGACAGATGCCTAACCTTCTGGTGACTCTTACTGTAACTGATTTGTTAGAAATAGAAAGCCATTGAGCTCAGGGAAGATAGTCTACTAATGCCCAGAGGAAGCATCACTTCCAGACTCCAAAGTGCTCATGAAAATTCCCTCAGTCACTGGCTTTGGAGTGACTGTCTCATCCTCATCCTCGGTAGTGACGTGACAGGGAGCTACCAAAATAGCCTTCAGAGAAACTTCCTCCTTTACTGATTAAACAAGGTCCATAAGAAAATGTTTTT
>PVIC010033713.1:0-20005 GCA_004025085.1 Thryonomys swinderianus | reverse complement strand
CTCAGAAAAACTTGATGGGTACTGTTGAGGTAGAAAATAATCTTCATAGCCCCATGATACCTCATAGGAACCCACTTATCATTTCTAGATTTCAATATTATTTCCATTTTTTGTGACTGTATCAACCTTTGGACATATTCTTAAAGAATGTACACCTTTGTTTTCATTTAGAAATGATCATTCTATTTTAATATTTCAGCTATATCTTAAAAAACAAAAACAACGCCGGGCGTGGTGGCTCATGCCTGTCATCCCAGCACTCGGGAGGCAGAGACAGGAGGATTGCTGAGTTGGAGGCTTGCCTGGGCTACAGAGTGAGCTCAGGGCCAGCCTGAACTACAAAGCAAGACCCTGTCTCAAAAAAAAAAAAAAAACTTTCTTCATCCAGACTCCTGTTGATGAAAATTTGGGCTGTTTCCAAGATTTAGGTATTCCAACTGTGCCGCTATAAATGTGGGTGCACATATATCTCTGTGCTATGATGCTTTCTACAGTATACTCAGCAGGGAAATAGCAGGGTCAGTCAAGATCTTTAGTCCTAGTTGTTTGAGGAACCTCCACATTTATTTCCACAGTGGTTGTACCAGCTTACATTCTCACCAACAGTGGAAAAAGGTTCCTTTCTCCCCACAGTCCCATCAGCACTTTTATTAACTTCTTGATGGCAGCGATTTTTTTCCAGAGTGAGATGAAATCTCATTATTGTTTTCATCTGTATCTCTTGAATCACCAGTGCTGCTGAACATTTTTTCATATGTTTCTTTTCTGCTTTTACTTCTTCATCTAAAAAAAAAAGTATGTTCATATATGTTCAAAGGGAAAGGGAAATTAGGTGGAGACAGGGGAAGGCAAGGAAGGGAAAGAAAACATTTGATGATGAAAAGGAAAGAATGGAAACAAAGCTACGTACACCAAGGAGTGGGGGGTGAAGGAGGGCAGGACAATGGGAAAATAAGAATCAAGGTATATTATGCAGAGGTACCAGTTGCCAAGGAAGAATGGGATTGTAATGTGTTCCTAAAGTACCAAAAATCATGTATTTTTTTAAAAAGATCTATCTTTAAATGTATGTCACTCACAGTTTCTCAGTTATGTGATTTGGCATCCAGAATACAGAAGAATAAAAGCAGCTTACTTTCAGGTGGACTCAGAGAAAGCCCTTGGCACAAGCCGGAGCCGCGTGCCATTAAGAGAAGGTGAGTGATCAGGAAAACCACTTTGAATAGATGATAACTGAAAAAAGACCTAAATGCCCTGAAGAAATGAGCTATGAAGGGCTCTGGGGCAAGTATTCCAGGCAGAGCATAAAAAAATAAAAAATACCCAGGGAGGGAACATCCCCACTCTTTTCAAAGACTGGCTGCTAGATCAACGAGCTACTGAGCCCCACCCAAGATTTGTCCTCCGCTTTCAGAGTATAGAGTCATTTCTGTAAATTAGCTTTTTATCCGTGGACTAATTCCTTAATCCCCATTTTTACAGTAGGAGTGTCTGTGTCTTTGAAAAAAATAGGTGATCAAAACTCATAAATGACATTTTCCAAGCCAACATGAGGTGAAAGTTGTGTCTACTTCACTGTCCTCTCAATTGAATGGAAAAGACTTTGCATTCCTGGGAGACATCTCGCTCTCTCTCTCTCTCTCTCTCTCTCTCTCTCTCTCTCTCTCTCTATATATATATATATATATATATATATGGTATATATTATATAATATAAATATATGATATAAAATATATAATATAAAAGTATATAATATATAAATATTATATGTCATATATATCCATATAATTATAAAACCATATAGATAAAATATTAGTTTACATATATCATGATGCTTTTGATATCATGAAACACACATCCTTCTTGGAAAACAGACAGCTCCCTCAAAGCTGCTCAGTTGTATACAATATCATAGGACCCCACTATGCACATGCCTTTCAGATGCAAGCTAAGAGACCCAGAGTCAGACTCTCCCTCCAGGATGTGTTAATCAACTCAGGACTGGGTGCTGCGAGGGATTATTCCTTCTGTTCAGAGCCCACCAGAATTATTCAAACTAGAGAGTCCTAAGCTGCACACCTGGTTCCGCCCTTCCCCATGGAAACCTCACTGAAAGGTTTAGGCGTCACATTTCCTTCCTGATGTCTTCTGTCATCTGATGTGCTCACGTTACACTACTTAGCATGCTTCAGCCCCTGTCTAGATCCTGAAAGTATAATAGTTTATGTTTCCTTCTGCTTCTCCCATGTCTCTTGTTACAGTCATGCATAACAGACAAGGACCCAAGAGAGACTTTAAGGTTTGCAATGCCACAGCATTCCATAGACAAGTACTACAAACACAGTGAGTGGAGGGAAAGAAGTGAAAGTCTAAGAAAAGTCCAGGAACCAGTTGCAGAGCTGCTAGACAAAGTGAGACTTGAGGTGATATAAATGACACGAAAAAAGAGAGAGAGGGAGAGGGGGGGATACTATAAGGGGAAGACCAAATTGAGGAAGATCTGAGAGACTAATGTAATACACTAAATGGGAATTGACATGGCAATGGGTTAGTGAAGTGATATTCTGCTTATATTTTGAAATTGAGAAAGAGTACTTGAGCGGAGATCTGAACGATCAAGAAATGTCAATGATGACTTCAGCTTTACACATGAATAACTGGATAAAAAGAGGGGCAAGTTAATGAAGATATATGGTGGTAGAGGACCCATCGAGGAGGCATGGAGAAGGATCTTTGTTGAAAAATGTTAGTTATGAGAAGCCTATTAGACTTCTGAGTACAGATATCACATGAATAGCTGGATTGATAATACAGAAGAAAGTTTACACAGAGTCATCAGTATACCTATGATTCTAAATTAGCAGCACATAATTTTTATAATGAATATAATTCTTCTGCATTGTATAATGGAGTATTTTTCTTTTTGTATCCTCCAATATTGTAATAAATGACTTACCTTGAAAGTCATCTACTGAGATATATTTTGATTTGTGTGCATTTTAAGCACTGGTTTGCTCTTTTACTTTGATATTTTAAAATATTTCAATAACATTTCAAAAGTTATCCTTTTACTTAAGCTCAGTTTGATATCCATTCCCTGTGACAAGAATCTTGACAACAGGATTTAGTAATGTATACATCAATTCAAATATCTGGGCCATTTTACTTTGCTCCTTTAACAAGAAATGAAAAGGACGAGTGTATGAGACATCAGGGGCTAGACAGGTCATGAAGAACAAATTCTTAAAGAACACATTCTTTGATTATTTATATCTCTTATGGTAGCAGTTACTTATAAGCCATAAAGGCTCAGCTATGGCCATAATCCTAGAATTTATATCTGACTTCAATGAAAGCCTTAATTTTTGGTGCCCACTGAAATTTATAACATGTTACATGTGATGCTTTATTTTGGCAATTCATCCTCTTCTTGCTCACTTCCCCAGTACCTTGAATGAGCCATCAATCTTTGAACCTCTCCAAATCTCAAAGTATAGAATAGAAACAGCTATTGTTAAAAACTTAAGAGTTCAAGAAACAAATCCATTTCTCTCATTGGTTATTATAAAGATATAAAATATACAGTGATATATAAATTGTTTATATATTATTGAAATAGAAATAGACTTGAAATATAAAATAGAAATTCAAACTTACAAGCACCATAGGGAACATAAACGTTCTTCCTGCTTTATGCTGACTCTCGCAGTCATACCAACATTAAGTCTGTGTCATGAGGAATCACAACCCTATAGAGTTTCAGCCTCCTCTTAAGCACTTCTGCCAGTTGAATAGGTTATATTCTCATCCATTCTTTGGATTTTCATGTTACCTCATGACCCATTGAATAATTCACGTTATGCGCTCAAAAATGGACTGTATCCCATCCTGTCCTAACTTCGTACTGTTCCTTGACAACTGCAGAAATGAGGTTTCTTGGGATGTGGAATCTTCCACATTAGCTAAGTGTTCTATTCACCTTCTCTCTCCTCTTTTGTACTCTTCTTTATCATCTCTATCTGCCATCTTGTCACTGAGAATCACTCTGCTTATTGCCCTCTTTTCAAACTCATTGCATGACACCTTCAATTACAATGACATTCTAGAGGATTCTCTTTTGACCTATAGTTAATGTCATTAAAGTCTTGGTGACTGTCTACCTCCTTCCTACCCTGGAGCTGGAGTCAGCTGATGCCTCATAGTGTCCTGGTTATGTTAGTGAAAAGCAGGATCCAGGGGCCGGGCGTGGTGGCTCACGCCTGTCATCCCAGCACTCGGGAGGTAGAGGCAGGAAGATTGCTGAGTTCAAGGCTTGCCAGGGCTTCATAGTGAGCTCAGGCCCAGCCTGAACTACAAAGTGAGACCCTGTCTCAAAAACAACAACAACAAGAAAAAAAAAAAACCAGGATCCAGGGCTAAAGGGAAACAGCCCCCTCCCCTGACTCGCCCAGTCTGTGCCCCACAACAGTGAAAGCTCCCTAAGCAAAGGCCCTGGTAGGATTCCTTGGGTTTCACATGCCTGTGGATTTGTGTACTTCACAATGCACCAATAATGAAGAGAAACAAAACAACACCCTCAGCCCGCCACTGCTGGCATTTGATAACGATTTAAATTGATGAAACACATTATTATGAACAGGTGAGCTGGAAGTGAAGGACATGTTCAATAAAAGAGTGCTCACATAATCTGAATGTAATTATTTTTTTGAAAGTGAAAGAAAGATTACTTGTGCCTAAAGGATTTTAAACTTGACAAAGATGAATATTGATCAGAAGAATTGGTTGGGTCCTTTTGCCAACTATTTTATTGTAAGGGCTAAGCATTAAAATTCAAAATGCAAATAATTATTCATGTGAGATAATACACACTTTACCTGAAAGTCAATTAGTCATGTTTCAGACTGAATAATACAATATTAAATGAAACATTCTATGGATGTTGTCTAGTCAATGAAAATCATGACAGCACTTTACCAAATTCTAGAAAACATTATTTATAGTGTTACCCATTACAACTTTGCATTCAGAAAATTGGAAATAATGAAGATGGTAATAGAATCAATTCCAAAGCAACTCAATTTAGTTTCTCTAAAATGAGCTCCAAAAATTATTTTCAGACAATATAAAAGTAGAGTATGACACATAAATTGAGGAAACCTAATTGTTTTATTGTCAAGACCTATTTTTTATAATAATTTCATCTTCACAGAACTCAGTTCTATCTATAAAAGTAAAGGACTGGACTAGAAATATCTTAATTTTCCTTTGGCTTTAGGCTTCAAAAATTCAAATTTATCACAAATAACAATGTATCACTTTTTGTCTTTATTTTAGCAGTTAGATGATAATTATGGCATTTGGGGAACCTGCTATATTTCACTTATATCAATTGTATCATTTTAATTTTACCATGCTTTTTCTGAAGACAGTCATATAGATGAAGACATATCAGGGAGTATGAATTTTGCCTGAAGTACTTATTGTTAAGGAAAATGGAGCCTGAATCCATTCCTGCAATTTTAGAATAGAATGTATGAAAAACAAAATCAGCTTACGAAATTAGACTCATTCAAATAAAATCCTACATGCCTAAAACACCAAACATATTACCCATGAAATATGAGCTAAATGCTACTCTATGTCTCAGTTACCAAACATCAACTACAGAGCCAGGCAAGTAGTTCATTCTCTCCTGCTCTGTCTATGAACACAAGCTAAACTCACAGAACTGATGAAGCTTTAAAATTTATTGTTTACATTACATTTTAGAATTTTAGTCTCCACAGGGAAATATCAAAATGGGAGAGCTCATATTCACGCTGTTCAAATAACTCAAATTCTATTCTTTCTGAGAGTCTTACTCTCCACATAAGGGGATGATTGAACAAAGAGGAGTTTCAGCCCCTTGAGCGAGACCCTTAATTGCTTAGAAGAATTTTAAATAGTGAGTTTCCAGAAAAACAAATTATAATATGTAAGTGAGATAGGCAGGTGAGAATGAGGAGAGGCAGAGGGAGAAGGAAATGAGAGGAAGTCCACCTGGGAGGGGCACATGGGGGGGTGACCAGTCAGCTCACTACTCCAGCCCCCAGGCAGAGGCAGCGAGACACGGTGCCTTCTGAAGCTATAGTACAATCATTATATAAAAGTAATGAGAAATTTTTGAATATTATTTAAACGTTGGAAGTGAAGTGATCAAATTTGCATTTTAAATGATTGCTATACTTGCAATTGGCTTAAAAGTTGACTTAAACAGCCCAAACTGGATAAGCAAATACTTTCAGGAGGGGCTGGTACAGCCATTCGGATGAGTACTGGGGGCAGGTCGGAAGGGAAGCTCCAGGGCACGCTTTGAATTCACTTGGGGCCACATATTTTTCTCATCAGCCAATGATGAACATACTTAATTATCAATTATTAGAATTACGTTCACAACTATTTGCAACAAAAAGGAGTTTAAGCCTCTTTCTTTTAACTCTGAAAATTTAAACATTGCTCATAAGTGCGTTCTCAAAACTATGTGGTTGTTTCTCCTTGACTGTGAGTGGCATAAGTGGCACAATCAAAATAGACTGATTATGGGCCAGAGATTTATCTCAGTGGTTCCAGCACTCAGGAGGCAGAGACAGGAAGATTGCAGAGTTCGAGATTTGCCTGGGCTACATAGTGAGCTCAGGGCCAGCCTGAACTACAAAGCGAGACCCTGTCTCAAAAAAAAAAAAAAAAGACTGATTATAATTCTATGTATCTGCTATGTGAAGATCACTCAGTAACTGGCCATGAATATCAGCATGGCCTGTGGAGTGCTTGGCACACGGTGAAGTACTTGTGAATGCCTGTGCATCAATCTCTCCCATCTATTTATGACTGACACTACAGTAATCTTGTTTCTCCTAGAAATATTTTTTTAATTCCTTGATGTTTATTCAGATTCACCCTAATTTCCAATTCTGCCTTAGAAACAAGCCAGATATCTTTTTATGGTGAATATTAAAAATAAACAACTAAAAAAACTCCAGTTTAGCTGTACAAGATACCGTAAGTACAAGACGGATAAAATCTCAGAGACAGTATGCTGAGAGAGGACAGTCTCCAGGTTATTTTCTGTGTGCTCTATGTGACATTCTGGGAAAGGCAAAGCCTCAGGGACAGAGAACATGTAAGTGTTACCCACGGCGGGGGTGGGGCAGCATGCCTGGCTTTTTTAGTAGGCAGAGCTATGCTGTGTCCTGAATCTACATCATATACAAAACACGCAACTCATAGAAATTAAAAAAAAAACAGAACTGCATAGCAAAAAGTTAATTATATAATATGTTAATCTAGAATTTAAAACATTGAGAAAAATGTATTGGATAAGGTTCTTTTGAAAATGCCTTCAAAGACATCTTCCACCTGGATCTCTACCAGAGTGACGGCACTGTGGGGCTCTGCCCTGGCCCCAGAGCAATGATTTTCTCCTGACTCCCCAACACTGAGGCCCTAGGCCTTCTCTTTATGAGTGGAATGCGGGGAGGTCTGGAGAGAAGGGACACCTCACCTCCATGGGGCTCTGGACACATAGCTCAGAATCAAATCTTCAAGCGCTTGTGATTGTTTGTCTCATCTGTCATCTCAAAAGCTCTGAATTAGAATAACTAGTCTTAAATGATGGCGTTGAGGGCCTTGAAGCAACCCTGGGCTCTAGAGTTTGTGGGTGATATATATACTCATTTCTCTCTTTAACACATACCCCTATGCATTCTGGGAGTCAGACAGAGGGGTCTATTGGTTTTAAAGACCAACGGTTCAAAGCAAAGGCTTCTGGGGAGAACTGGAATAATGCCTTTGCTTTAGAACCCCTAGGTCATTCTGGATGAGGCACCATGGGAACTTTAAAAATGCTTTTCAGTATAGGTCTCTTCTGAGGTGGGACTGAAGCCATTTTTTTCCTCACAGAGGGTGGCTTTCTGGAAGAGAATTTTGCAAACAACAAAGGGCTGTGCAAAGACAGGAGAAATGTCTTCCTCAGGATAACTGAGTTGAGTGGGGAGTAACAGCAGAAGAAAATACCATTCAGGATAAATGTGGTCCTACACAGTGTGAGCCTGCACTGTGCACCAGGCCTGGTGCTATGGTATTGCTCTGTCTTTACAGAGTGGGACACTGAGGCTTTGAGGCACCAGTTCACACAGAAAAAGGTGACAGAGGTAGGACATGGTCTGCAGCTCCAAACTTTCAAGCCAAAGCCTAAGAGTGGAAACTTTGAGGCCTGCTTTCTTTGTAGAAGGAAATTAACAAATTTTTTTTCCCTCAAAGACTGGTAGAGGATAGCTGTGGCCTCTTTAAGACCTTGTCTCGTACAAACATTATCACTCAGAAAAAAAAAATCTGAATTTTATACAGTGGAATACTTCCTTTGAACACTATGTTCTAAGTCCCTTCTAGAAAACCAGAGTGCAGCTAGTGTGATCAAAGTGGGTGTTCCAGGGAACAGCTGGAAGCCATTTAGTCAGCAGGTAGCCATTACCCCAGGAAAATCAGAGTGTGCCGTGACACTTAAGGCTCTCTAGCTTTGACTGAAAGAGCGAGATGGGATTGTGGCTACCCAAACGGACTTGGTTTGTCATTCTAGGATGGGCTAGAGGATTGTAGGCCTACTCTATGGACTGGGTCTAGTCTTTTCAGCCCACCTCTGGCCAGCAGCCATCACTTACCCCTCACAGGGTAGGAAACTTATCTTCACTTATAATTAGTGAGTTTACTCTGTAAAGATGTGGATTTCAAGGTTAAAAGCTGTAGCAACCTTTCTTTTTTTCTTGCCTTTACAAAGAGGATCATCTGTTTTGGTTCTGTATCAAGAAAAGTAGAATGTTCAAGTTCAGATCTTGGAATGGGATCAATAGCAGATCTACACTTCTGCCCCCAACCAGAGGGTTGGTGAAAGGCTCTCAGTGGAATCTTCAAGAGCATCTCTTTCTCATGGATGTCCAGGATCACTTCCATCAGGGAAGGGTCCATGCGCATGGCATTCTTGCCAAAGAGCTGGAACTTAGAGTGGATGAACTACTCCCAAGTAATTGTTGGGTCAGATGATGAGTTAGCAGGATTTGGTACCTGTGTGGGCATCCAGCAGGGACGTGGCATGGTGCTTCATGAGGTGGGCAAGACACAGGGCTCACAATGCCAGCATAGTACAACAGTGTGCAGCCCTCTTTCATCTCCACCAAATGGTTGTGGTCAGCCATGAGACAGGTGCATCAGCCACAGGCGTCCACATGTACTGGATGTTCTTATACAAGGTGTCGTTACCTCTGCTGAAATGCTGATGATTGTGGTGATCCAGTTGCTGGACAGGAGCTTGTTGTTGAGCTGCCCCACTGCAGATATACAGGCTTCTTGTGATCTGGGCAAGGCCGCTGACTGAGGGCTGTAGGAATTTGTGATTGATATCAACAAGGCAGTGGGTCAGCAAATCCTGATACCTGAGGCCTACGTCTCTTTTCTAGGTTGTGTCCATGGCAAGCTCTCCAGGCCAAATGGCAGACTTCATCAGGCACAAGTAAATGAGGAGCCAAAGCTTTGTTCCTTTGTTTAATACATAGCAGTAGCTGTCCTCAGTCACGATAAAATAGAACTCCTGAATTTGGGCCAAAACGATCTGTGGCCTGTATGTTAGTAAAGTCAGCCAATACTGAGGAGAGTTGTTTAAATTCTGGGTTAGAAAAGTAACAAAGTCCAGGAGTTTACGGGGCACCATTTCTAAGGGGAGTCAGGTAGGTTTCTGACTTGGTATTCACGTGGGAATGGTATTTTCTCCAGTCAGTGTCAAGACCATTGTACACTTCTCCCTCAGCAGGATAGAAGGGTTTGTTGAGGTAGCAGCAGGGCAGAGGGTCTTTAGGGGTGGGAATTCAGTCGGGATACCTGAGCCATAATCTCCACCGGCCCAGCGCTTTGGTTTCTGTAGCACTTGGTCTTCTTCCAGGAGAGAAACAGCTATACTGGATCTTCATAGAAATCCCATCCTCTGATGATGCAGCGAGGCTGGAGTCATGAAGTTGCCCTCCCTGAGATCATAATAGGGCCCCCGGTGACCTCCACTAGACAGTGACGGCTTAGTGCTCAGGGATGGCGGATGGCGGCCGCGGAGGGACAATCTGCCTCTCCCACGGTGTCTGGACTTTCACACACGCCTTTTCTTCAGGCCTCGCCCTGCAGGGCAGCCCCACGTATCCCTGGAAGTCACTTGAGCGTCCTCCTCCACCCACTCATCGCACTTCCCAAGCTGTGCTGTACCATGGAGGACGTGATGACTGAGCCAAGCAGGCCCTCAACCAAATGGCAGATGGCGACTTCCGGTGCCCTTAGCAGCCTGGACTTCCGGCCAACACTCTTAGCCACGAGAGGGCAGGTTTTGGTCCTCAGGTGAACTTCAGCCCACCCGGAGCACGCACCACCGGGTACTGTTCTGGAGCTTCCGGAGCGTCTGTCAGGCCCCCGAACTCTCCTCAGTCCTGCCCGCGCTCCCCCAGCTCGTGTTCCTCCAGCTGCTGAGCTCAGACCCCTCGGAGCTGATCATGGATTCCCAACAAGTCTGCATTTTTCCTGGACACGGGCTCCATCTTCTCAGTCCAGCTTTTTGGATCTCAAGGGCCAGGCCTAAGGGTCGTGGCCTAGACTCCTGGGAGAAGCCAAGATTCCCATCTCCCTCTTCCAGAAATATTTTTGAAATATCAAAAAAGTACTTGATGCTGTTTGAATTTTAATCAGTTAAAAAATACGGAAAGCAATTATAATGATTTTTATATATTTTTCTATTCCATTAAGGACTGACAAGTAGATTCTATTATGCACTCTTTTTCTTCCCCAACATAGCATGGTATGTACTGTCCTGTTGCCGTGTCCTTCTGGTCCCACTGCAGAAAGTGTAAACTTTTAGTTGGGACCAGTTTTTCTAAAAAGATAAAACAACTGTGACCCAAGAAGTAGCTGCAAGTGCCATGGTTTCATTGGCTCTAGCTGCTTTAAGTTTTCCCTATACCATGGAAATTGTTTGCCATACTAAGGAATGCCCATACCTAATAACTAGAAAAAAGACCCTACATGAGGTAGAGTGTCACGACTTAAATTAGATTAAAAGGATAAAAAGTAAAATATAATTATGCTTTCTACAAAGCATATACTTAAGTATAGACACAAGTGGGAAAATAATAGCAAAAGATGTGTCCTGTGAATCAAAAGAAAGCAGAAACAGATACACTAATTTCAAAGTAGAAGTCAAAGTAAATAATAGGAAAAGAGAAAAAGAGGTCATCTCATAATGATAAAAGGGTCAGTTCAACTGAAGTAATTATATTCCTATACGTGCACATACCAAATCAGTGTTTCACAGTATGTGAAACAAAAATAACCAGGAGAAAAAAAACAAACCACAGTTGTTGCCTCTCTTAGCACTTTAGCCAAACAGATGATGGAAAAGCAATCAGTATTTAGCCAACTTGAGCATACTGTTAACCAGCTTGACTAATTCACACTAAATGATTTCTCTACTCCTAACTGGCTACTTTAAGGAGAGCAAAGATGAAGGTCAGTGACTTCAGCATCCACTGCCAGAGAGAAAGAAAAGGAAACTTAAATCCAAAGTGCATAGATAAAATGATGTGAAAGAGTTGTGTGGAAATCATTAAAATGAAAAATAAAATATTGATATAAATACTTTTTAAAAAATCTGGATCTCTGAGAGAAATAATCTGAGTCAGACTTAGAGGAAAAGTAAAGAATATGTAAATTACCAGAGAAATTTAGTAGAAATGACAAAGATCATGTTATTACAGATTCTACAGTTAATAAAAGAAAAAAGTACTAAAAACAACTTTAAACCAATTAACTTCATAGCCAAAGCTTAGGTGAAATAACAAATTTCCTGGAAAACACAATTTACTGAATTCACTCTAGAAGAAAATCTCTGGATACCCACAAATCTATCTTAAAAATTGAATTTTTACATAAGATCTTTCCTCAGGAAGAAAAGGAAAAAAAATTAAATTTCAAGCCTATATGGATTCTTTCGTAAATTCTACAAACATTTAAGGAAGAAAAAATACAATGCTATGTGAAAGTAGTTCCAAATTCGTTCTAATGAAGCCTGTATTATCCTGAATCCAAAAATAGATGAACTTAACATTAAGTTCATAGATTAGAGGCACATATGATTCAGGAATATAGATTCAAAACACCATTTTTTAGTAAATACAATCCACCCAAAATATACAAATGGATGCTTCAATTGTCAACTTACATCAATTGAAAAACTGCAAAAAAAAAAAAAGCCTTAACATTTTCTAATTTTTTGTTGCTTTTGAGACAGGGGCCTACTGTGTGGTTCAGGCTAGCCTTGTACTCAGGATGCAGCCTTGCCTGGTTTCAAACTCCCACTGATGCTCCTGCCTCAGCCTCCTGAGTGCTGGGATTACACGCATGCACCATCATACCTGTCCTTAAATTCTGAAGAGAATTGTAATTCCATATACAACAAAAAGAAAAGAAAATTAGGAAAACCATAAGATTATGTCCGTAGCTATATAAAATGCATTTAATAATATTAACATTCCTATTGAAAAATTGTAGGAAATTAGAAAATGATGAGAAATTGCTTCACCTGATAAAAGGCATTGTAAAAAAAAACAGAAAAAATCATTTTTAATGGTTTAAAATAAAATGGAGCATTTTCTCCAAGGGACAGGGAATAAGGCAAGAATATCTGTTTCCACACAGGACTGCCCTGGAGGTGCCAGAGAAGACACCAGGCACCGCAGACAGAAGCAATGCCCAGGTCAATATGTGACTGTGTCTTTATTTCCAGGGAGCATCATAATCTGCTCAGAAAAAAAGGAAATATATAAAATATTAAAAATTAATAAGTGAACTTAAGATGAATTATAAAAATGAAATCAGTTTCATTCTAGGAATTACTGAGAATAAACAATTTGCAAATAATATGCATAACAGCATACAAATTACACAGCTCTTAGTGGAAAATATTAGATCCTGAAAACTGAAACTTTTTCTAGAAAGGAAACATGATAAACAAAAATGCACCCATATTAATAGGTGGAAAACCTGAGTACTGTTACTGGATTGTCCCCCAATGGGCCCATACCCCTTATGCAAAGATAGTATCCCATCAAAATTTTATGTAGATATTAGTAAAAATATTTGAAATTCATATTGGGATGTAAAAGAGTTGAAGTGGAAAATGTCAGCATTTAAAAAGGTGAACCAAATTTGAAAGGATACAGCAAAGCTCTGATAATTACACCAGCCTTGTAGAATAAAGTAGAAGATCCATCCACTGAGCAGGGCAGAGATCAGAAACTCACCCTTACATGCACATACCTTGCAAAGATACAAAGCCATTACCAAGGAGGAAGGACCACTTTAGCAACAAATGCAATCAGGACAATTGGTAACCATATGCAAGAAAAATAATTTAGTCTTCACTCTCAGTGCTTATAAAACATATTTCGCTTTTCATGCCAAAATGTAAAGCCTAAAAGTATGAAAATTCTAAGAGAAAGGAGGGTAGGACTATCAAGTTGGAGAGGGTCAGGGGTCCTATATAGTATGGTCCCCAAAGTGCAGCTGATAAAGGACAAGAGGAAAATGTAGACATCAACGAAATTACTGCTCTTTGAGGCCTTTGTGAAGAAAACATAAAGACAAGATAATTGGAGAAAGGGTTTAAGCATTGTTCCCCCACAGAATGATTTGTATCAGAATATATAAAAGACATTGGAAACTCAGAAGTTAGAAAACAAAATTAAAATTTGGTACAATTTGAGCAACTTACTAAAAGAAACGTGAGGATGACTAAGCCCAGGTAAAATGTTCAACATTATTGCTCATCAATAATTTACCATTTAAAGCCCTAATTAAATATCTATGTTCATATACTAGAATATTGTAATTAAAATTAAAAAGACCCATCATCTCAACCACTGGTGACTGTGTAAGAGGACTACCATACAGATTGGAATATAGAACAGTAAATTCATTTTCAAAACAATTTATCAAGAAACTGAAGTTATAAATGTGTCTAGAATACATGATTGATACTGTGAAATAGTAAACATTCAAAGGGAAATGGGGTTTAGGGGTAAATAATGAAGAAATTAAAAAACTGATGGTAAAAAAAGGAAACTGCTTGTGTATATAGGGGTGGGGGAGGTAGAGTAGGTAGGGGAAGGGGAAAAATGGGAATTAAGTTGCGTCATATACTGGTACAAATTCTCAATGTGGAATGTAATTCTGATGTGTATATACAATGTACCAATGAAATGTATCAATAAGACAAAAGTAAAAAAAAATTATCAAGTTGTTAAAAAGTTAAATGTACCTCTAGCATATGATCCAGCCCTGCTGGATACTGTTTTAGTTGAAAGAAAATAAAAACATATGCCAGAATGTTTATAAGGAAAAGCTAGAAACAAAAGGCAAACAAATTCCAATCCTCAGAATAGTACACACACACACACACACACACACACACACGTGTGTGCATGCGTGCCTATTGACATACATTACAATTTGAATTAATCTTGAAATAATCATGGTAAGTGAAAGAAAACAATAAAAAGTATACATTAGATGATTGCTGCTATATACTACTATAGAAAATGCAAACTAATCTGTCACTGCAAGAAACAGGTTCTCACTCAAAGCTAACATGTCTGGCCCTCAGAATCCTGGTGCAGAAAGGAAATTATGTCTATCTTCTCTAAATTCCTTTCCCTCAAGGAAGAAAGCATAGCTCTGCACAGGCTAACCAGTTTTATGAAAGGAAATGGGTAACAGTTGAGATCTTTGAAAATACACAGGAGAAACATACTTAACACAGAAAAGTTTATTAAACTAAACTTTAACGTATTTTTCTACAAAAGAAATAAATTTCAGCAATCTCTTTGTCCCTTCAGCTTATAAGTTCCTTTGCTGTTGTTATTGTTAGTTAAAACACTGCTGACCCTTAAACTTCGATGATCATATTTTTTAAAAAGATCATACCTTCAAGCTTTTCCTGAGAAGTCATCTCAGGGAGTAAAGACACAAATACTCAAAGGCAGTATTTTTCAATGTAGTACACAAAAATATTTCTAAATATATGGAACATGCACGGGAGAGCTTTCAGCTTCGAGTCAAATAAACATTTTGGAAAACAGAAATAACATGTAAGAATTATACCAAGTCTTGGAGTTTTGTAAATAGTTGATAGAATATGAAGTGTTCAAAGAGGTTTCCAGTTCCTATGTGCCTACAGAAGATTCTACTTTTTTTCTGAATGTGAGGGAAATCATAAAACTGTAATTTAAGCAGATAAATTCTTTTTTATATGTGATTAAATAAAAATCTCATCAAAATGGAAACTTGTTTCCACACAAGACGCTGTTGGGCGCACAGGGCTCTGCAGAGACACCTTGCCAGCAGTAGCCTGAAAACCTTCTAGAATTAGCATTCTTCATCTCAATTGGACATTTTATCAACTTTTTGCTTTACACCAGATGCCTACAGTCTCCCCTACAAACATCTTGTCTTTTCCATTTTGGTTCTTATTAAGGTTCTGGAAAACACAGCTTGTGTAACTATATTATGTTGGCTCCTGGCCACATTTAGGAAAAATTGCAAAATACAAGATTTTTCCTTTGGCTCCCTTCCCGCTCCTGGCGTTCTGTGGAGTCGCAGCTCTCTGTCAGAGTATTTCCTGGATTCCTGCAGGACTGTCCTCAGATTCTCTTTCCTAAAACTCTACCAATGTGTTGGCCACTAAAGCCACAGGTTAATGGGCCTGCGGAGTTTTCCTCGGCCCCGGTGGGAACCGCCCTGAGATCAGCCCTCTGCCATTCGGGATGGCGCTTGCCCTCACTGTAAAGAGACCCACTGCTGCTCGGGGTGCAGAGAGAGGGACTCTCAGTAATAACCCGATTCACGCATCGGACCGGCATTCACGTTGGAGGAAATCAAACTGAAAGCACGTGGGAATATAGGTGTGCAATTTACAGAAATGCCATGAATTTCTAACTCCTGCATATAATCACATCTCCCTTCATGCCATGAAACTGTTAAAGACTTGGAAGAAGAAACAGCAGTAACAGCAGTCCCGTGAGTCACACCAGGGTCCTTACGGGAGAGCGGGGCTCCCAGACACAGGCTGCCACCCACGTCCCGTCTCACCTGCAGCGCGCCGGCCACTTCAGTCCACCAACGGCAGCTCCCTCGGGACCTACGCTGGCCGGGCACTCAGCAGCTCAGGACGTGAAAGGCTAGGACACTTGCTCTTTCTGACCAGGCAGTGCTGTGGCTGATTACTATCCACCCAAAGCCACAATCACCTTCTGATCTGAGGAGCAGGTGACGTGGAGGTTCTGGAGTCTCTTGAGAAATTATACAAACGCATCGAACAATACACAGAGCAGGTTAAAAAACTTCAGTCACTAGCATGGTTGGCCGTGTCTTTCAAGAACTGAATCTAACTCGCCATCCATCACTGAGAGCCCACAGCATGAGAAGGTGGAGAAATTAGCATCCCATGGCTTCCACCTAAGAGCTTTCTCTCTTTCCAGGTGAAAGGCTGAGGGAAGGAGAGAGGAAGGGAGGAAAACGGACAAGATAAATATAGTTATTATTGAAATTTTGCTTTCTCCATGATTTCTTGGAGTGAACCAAATCAACTTGTTCACAGTATCCAAATCGCTTTCATTACTGTAGCATACTCTGTGCCTTCCTCCCTCCTTGCCAATAAAACATGCCGAAGATTTGGAACACTTGATAAAACACATTTATTTGTATTTACTATGGGTTTGTGGTACATAATGATTACATTCACTGTGGGGAGTTGGTACATGGACATAACACATTTTCATTCTTTTTCTACCTCCTTCTCCTTCCCTAATTCTCCCTTCACTCCATCTCTTAATTCCCACTCCAATCGCAAAAGATTAATTTCCACATTTTCTGTTACCTATCTTTTATGTTGACCTTCAGTTTATTTACACTCCGGGTATATCGTATAAGCCTATTGTCTGATTTACTTCAAAACATTGTAATTTCAATGCATCTATTTTTCTCACATTTGTCGAATAGTTACACTTCATTGTATATAAATAGCACAGGCTTTCTTTATCCTTTCATCTCTTAATGGACATAAGGCCATTTCCAAGATTTAGGCATTCTGCATGCTACTGCTGTAACATGGGTATTCAGTGGCACTGTAATATCATGTATTTAACACTTTCAGCAAGATATCAAGAAGTATAGCGAGAACAAATTGGAACTTCTATAGTTTTTTGAGGAATCTCCATATTGATTTCCATACTGGCTGTACTAATTTACATTCTCACCAACAACATACATTTTTCATTCCCCGCAGACGCATTGATATTTATTATTGTTTGATTTCTTGACAATAGCATTTTTTAAGGCTTGTATCAAAGACCGAATATTACACATCCTATAGTCATCCAATGTGGGACCACCCTGATCTCCATATACTCCAATTTTATACTCTGTCTAAACTTGTACTAACTCTTCTGATATATTAAAGAGTGTAATCGAAATATATCATTATTATCTTGCTGTTATTACCTCATCTCCTTCACTAGTTGAAAATCTCTTACACACAAGAGTTCTCATATGTATCGGGCTTCTGACACCGACTTGGTATTTACAAACTCATAGGAGATATGGCTCACCATGCAGCTTCATTCACATTTCACAAAGCAAGTTAATTGATATTATTGTAAAGAAGATAGTACATGAGATTGTATTTGTTTATTTATTTATTCATTTATTTTTTAGACAGGGTCTCCTTTTGTAGTTCAGGCTGGCCCTGAGCTCACCATGTAGCCCAGGCAATCCTGAAACTCACAGAAATTCTCCTGCCTCTGCCTCCCAAGTGCTGGGATTACAGGTGTGAGCCACCACGCCCAGCACTATGGTGTGTGGCTACCAGGGATTGAACTCAGGACTTTGCACTTACAAGTCAGATGCTAGAAGCACTGAGCTAAATCCCTGGCCTGTACATGAGAATTTTTGAAGTATAGGTAAGAGTTCCTATATACCCCACATTGTTCCACAAAGAACTGAAAACATTTAGAAATGCTAGCATCAAAACATATATTTATTTTTACAATGTAAATACAGAGTAAATTAGCAAATACATATTAAGGTACTTAAAAAAGTATCTTAATTACAATGTAGGAAACTCTTGTTTTAACTGCTCTTTATCTGCTTTCCAGATAAGACTATGTTAAATATGAAATATCCTCAACAAATACAAATCTCTGTTAACCAGGATAAGGGAGAACATTCGATTGTCATTTCCATTTTTGTTATACTTTTAGTAGATGATCACAGATGTAGCAGTAAGACTTTTCTTCATTTTTATGATTTTTTAAAGATAAAAAGAATGAAGACTATCCAGCTCGCAGAACCAGACTGCCTAAGCTGACACACAAGCCCCTCAAGTGCTCGTCCTCTCCGTGCCCTCGCCCAGCCACCAACACCACACTGGGCACAGACACGTGAGGGGCGGTGGTGACCCCCGCGGCCCTTCCAACGCCCTTGGGGACTCAGGGAAGATAACCCTCCCTGCACCTCACCCGGACAACTCCCTCCGGGACCCAGCTTCCGGGCAAGTCCCAGGCCCTCTGTTCCTGGTTTGGCATGAGGCCTCTGCGCTTCCTGCTCCCACGGGGTCTCCCCGCCTGACTCACGCTGGGCCTCTCTGTCAAAACCGTGCCTGATCTCGACCTCGACAGTGTCCCACGTTGCAGGGTGAGAGACAGACCCGGGCTCAGCTTAAAACCAGCCGTGACTGCCGTTCCTCCCGGGCCTGGTCGGCTCGAGGCACCTGTGCCTGTCATCTCATGGGTATTTTCTACACCGGCTACCTAAAACCAACTCTAAAGAGTTATCAGAACTCCTGAAAGGAAACATGGGGTCCACTGTGGCTGCGTAGTGCAAAGGACTACAGAGGTATAAATATTAGACATTTTTCTCAGAGATATTCTTCTTTTGCTCTTCACAAGCTTGGAGGCAGAACAGGTCCTGCAACATAATAGTACTCCAAAGTACAACATAATAGAACTCCAAAGACAGCCTTGAGATAATGTTTTGCCGGTAACTCACTTGATACAGTGCTAAGGTTTTTATTTCTCATGACTCACTCTCTTAGTGATTGGAAATTAGGCCACAAGAGGAACAGGCCCAGCTTCACACTAAGGGGCAACTTGAATTTGCAAGACAGTTTCCCACGATAACAGATGGAACTCTACAGGAAATACGGGCAACTTATTTCCTGTTGGAAGCACATAATTTCTCCAATAATTTTGCTGGAAAAAGTTTATAATTCCGACTGGTAGATTTTTAAAAAGTAGATCAACATAAAACACACTTAAAATAATTAAGTTGAGGGCGGGAGACTGGAATCGATGTGTAAGTTTAATTCTCGTTACATCTCTTGTCACGTCTAAAACTTGGCGAAGAGATGACGGGAGACGGAGAAGGTACGTTCAGCGGCGCTTCACGGTAAAATGGGGCCCGAGGCTGAGGCCTGCAGTACGTGGCAGTGGCTGCAGGGGGAGCTGTGAGCGTGACAGAGGTGCTGAACAGCAGCCTGGAAAGGGATGGGTGTGCAAAGAAACCTCCACAGAAATGCAAACGGTTTATAAGCATGAAAATTGTCCAGCTCTATCTAGTACCGAGTATTGCACATGACTAACACTATCCCATTATCAGTCTGGGGAGAGCTTGAGAACTCTGCTGGTGGGAATCTCTGCTAGTAAGAATGCAATAAGGAGGAGCCGGAGATTTAGCTCAGTGGTTCCAGAGCCTGCCTCGCAAGCACAAGGTCCTGAGTTCGATTCCTGTAACCTCATACAATGCTGGGTGTGGCGACTCACGCCCACCAGCCATCAATACCACATACCACAGTGCCGGGCGTGGTGGCTCACACCTGTCATCCCAGCACTC
>PVIC010033712.1:0-19993 GCA_004025085.1 Thryonomys swinderianus | reverse complement strand
AAGAGTTTAAAAAAATTCTTTCAGCTTCCTGAAAATAATGCAGCCTGGCTAAACTGAAAAGAAATCACAACTTATACTCTCAAAGGATCTTAAATTTTTTCTGAAAGAGGTTGGAAATTCCTTTTGGGCTGACTACCGGCAGGCTACAAAACCTTGATCTGAGACTAAGTAACAATCAGAATCCAAGCCAAGTACACAGAACCTTGGGGTTTCTTCCTTCACGGATGAGGACATCTGGTGAGCTTGTGGCACCTCTTCAATCAAAGCAATATCCATTAGGAGACAAAAAGCATGACAGATAAGGTTTTCAATTTCAAAAACAATCAGAGGCACTGAGAGACCAAGAGAAACAGCTGACTTCCGATCATGATTAAGCACCCCAGAATGCTCAGGCACTGAGCCACAACCCTCTGTTCTACCCCATGGACCTGCGCGTTCACTGTCAGTGCAAATGAGACGCCTTAGAAGAAAATTCCAACGCTCTTGTAGCTTTGTTCTAAGCAAAACTCCACACTGAAGAAATAGGAATACTGAGAATTGGGTTTGCATTATTCTTTCACCATGCTGGACATTTTGGTGCAGTAAGATCCGTTAAGACAAAATGCCACAGGGTTTCTCTATCTTACCCAAATCTGTTTTTCACAACTTCCATGCATAGAAGTCATTTTCTTAAAACTTCAGAGAAACAGGATTAGATAACATCAAAGGCACCACTGGGCTATTCTTACACATAAACTCTACACCTGGTTTGGGAGCGAGGGTGAACTTGAAATCAGTGGTCCCTTAGTACTGTCCTTTGCCCCTGCATCTCTGCCTTTCCCTACTCCTCCGTGTGGGGACAAGCCTCACCTCAATATCGTTTACTGTGTCAGCAATGAACACAAAGCACATGACCTTACCTACAGCCTCACTGTCTCCTTTCCTTCCTCATAAAAGCCTTCTGCACCCTGGGCCCCCCATGATAGGGTGTCCCTAATAAGGACGTGGGTTTGATTTCACTAAAGTACTGACCTTCACTTAGGCCTGCAAATAAATATCCAGTGGGTAATTCTTAAAAGCAGGATGAAAACTTGATGCCTGCCTGCATTTTCCAACTGTCTCCTATATTTTGTGTCACTCTCTTCTGCTTTCACTTGGGATTTTGGGGAAAACAGGTACAACCTATGAACATCTTGTGATTAAACTGGGTATGGTGGTGCATACCTACAGTCTCAGCACTACAAGGCCAGGGTATGAGGATTACTGCAAGTTTGAGCCCAACTTTGACTGCATAGTAGTGAGACTCTATCTCAAAAAAAAATGAAGAAAAAAAAAGACCTTTCTGACCAATCTTGAGATGATTACCAGCTAGAGTACCTATGACCAAGGCTGCATAGCTCCCTGTATAATTTGAGAGCTCATGTCAGTGCCTCCTCCAAAGGCAGGACTAACATCACCAGTGCCCTTGTCTTCTTGGTGCAACTATACTGACTGAAGTTCTTTTCTGCTCATCACTTCATTGGCGTCTTGGGGCTGGTGCCAGGACCTAGTCCACTTAGACCCCAGGATCCAAGGCCTGCAACCTTCTCAGGACTTTGATGAGGTTAGACCCTCTCTGTTTCATGGCTAGCCTTCAAATGAAAATGATTCCTTCCCACTCCCTCCTATCTCCCAAGTTTTGGTCACTTGGAGCAATGGGTAACTTAGATATTTGATTCCAGGAACATAAACCAGGATTATAGAAACAAGAAATGAAAAATGAGAGAATGTATCAACTTAGAAAGGAGTTTAACTCCAATTACAGAAGCTTGGGTAAAGACAGGAGTATAGTCACAGATACTCAGAAACATGGGTCCCCAAAGTAGAAGTACAAGCAGAAATCAAAATGACACTGAGTGGTCATAAACTGACCAATGAATTCTGAAGCAGACTCTAGCACACCAAGGAAGCTCAGAAATGGAGGTGACAGCTTTCTTAAATATGTCCCATAGGAATAGTTTTCTCATTATTTCTATTTTACTTTGAAATAACAACAGGACCTTTTTTTTAACTAGAAGGTGACAGAATTAATGCATATTTACTTAGTTCCTCTTCCAGAAACTCACTGAAATGCACAAGAACTACCATAAATTGAGCTTGAAAATATTTATCCAAGGTGAAATCAGAGAAAGGAAATCCACCCAAAATTCTGTGCTTGTAAAAATGGGATAGGAGTTTTGAGTAATCAAAAGGAGGAGCTACAAATACCATCAGTTCAACAAATATTTATTGAGCAACTGCTGTATGCTGACATGGGGTTGAAGATGTACTTTTTTTTCTTTTTTTTTTTTGAGACAGGGTCTTACTTTGTAGCTCAGGCTGGCCCTGAACTCATTATGTAGCCCAGGCAAGCCTCCAACTCAGCAATCCTCCTGCCTCTGCCTCACTAGTGCTGGGATTACAGGCCTGAGCCACCACATCAGGCATTGTGGTCTGTGGTACTGATTGCTGGTGGGTGTGAGTCACCATGACCAGTATTGTATGTGGTTACCAGGGACCTTGTGCTTGCTAAGCAGATGCCAATACATCTTCAATCCCACTGAGCTAAATCCCTGGCTCAAAAATGTACTACTTTATACTCGTATATTTTTTATCCCTAAAAAATCATGAAAAAACCTAGAAGTGAGACCAGACAATAAATAGAAGCCAAAAATATGCTTGATTCAATTAAATGAACTCTACATGTCTTAGTGACTTCCCTTGTTGCTGGAACAACAATTGGAATTTAAGGAAGGGGAGATTTTTTTCTGCCTCACAGTTTCTACCGGTCTCAGCCCATACTTGGCTGGCTCCAAGCAGGACAGCAGGACAGCATGGCACAGGGCACAGGGAAAGCAGGAAAGCAGACAGAGTGAGAGGAAGAGCCATGAAGAGATAATTCCTTCCAGGCCACACCTTCACTGACGGACTTTATCTGACCAGATCCCACCTCCTCACAGCAAATCACCAATAATTATGGACCAATCCCCTGTTAATCATAACTTCACCGTGACCTAACCATCTCCCAGAAGTCCACCTATGAACATAAGGAGCTTTGGGGAGGCAGCTATAAATAAACAGTAAGCGTAAGCAAATGAAATGCCCCGTGGTAAATTTCAGCTCTGCCCCCCACACCCCCTCCCACAAGAGTGAAGAGCTGACCTGCAGTACTCAATGGCCAGAACCTGAGAGGGACAGGCCCAAGAAGCATGTGAAGGCGACGCTGCTGAAGAGAGACTTGTTATTTTGTGCCCCGTCCATCCACCAGATAGTTAAGAAGACTTGAAGTCTAACTCTCAGAGCCCAGTAGCACAATTGTAAGGCTCCTAAATATACTGAAAGAACTAATCAAAGGGTAAGAGCAATCCTACTGTGCACTTCCTCAATAAATAACAAGTTAAAAAAAATTGCCTCTATTCAGATTACAAAGATAACGTTCCAAACATGGTATCTGTGCAGTGCATACCAAAACCAAACACCTAAAGTATTAGCTTTTTCTTTACATACATTTTTAATTACATATTAGCTTTTTCATTGTACATATAGCCCGCAACTTAATGGAGCAGAGATTGATTAGATTTATAATTTCAGAGTCATCAACAGACTTCAAGGCAGAAACAACATGGTGGAAGGATGGAAAAAAAACTACTCTATTCATGGGATCCACCAAGCAGAACACCGAGATCAATGCCAGAGATAGAGAAGCCAGGGACCAGATGTAGAATCCACTTTAGTCATTTTCCTATTGCTGAGACACAATATCTGATACCCACAGCTCAAAGGAGAAGACGTTTGTTTATTTTGGCTCATGACTTCAAGGGATTCCGTTTATAATTAGCTAGCTCCAAGGCAGAAACTTCACAGTGTAAGAGCAGCTTAGTTCACAGCCCCTGGGGGAGTAGAACTGGGGGAATAGATTCAAAGAGGGAGGAGCTGGGACTAGATATAGAGCCCAAGGCCACACCTCTACAAGCCACTCAGACAGATCCAGGAGTAAATGTGCTTTACTGATCCCCCAGGTGGCTTCCAAGCTGATCTAACTGACAATAAACTTAAGGGACCACACATCAAAACAGAAAGTTGGTGGGGGGAGAAGGTGGACTCTTTAAACAGAAGGAATAAAGATAACAATAATGTATTACATATATCAAAAAAACTAGAAAAAGGACTTCTAATGTCTTCAACTCAAAGCATGATAAATGAGGAGATATGCCTACCCTGATTTGAATGTTAAACAATGTATAAATATGTCAAAATATCATACAATATCCCCTAAGTATGTAGAATTTTTTCATATTAACTAAAACTTTAAAAAAATAACTTCAACTGGAGATTTAACTCAGTGGTTTTGGCACCTGCCTCACAAGTATAAGATCCTGAGGTCGATCCCCAGTAACCACATACAGTGCTGGGCATGGTAACTCACACCCACCAGCAATCAGTACCAAATACCACAGTGCCAGGCGTGGTGGCTCATGCCTGTAATCACAGCACTCAGGAAGCAGAGATGGAGGACTGCCGGGTTTGAGGCTTGCCTGGGCTACATAGTGAGCTCAGGGCCAGCCTGAACTACAAAGTAAGATCCTGTCTCAAAAACAAAACAAAACAAAGCAAAAAAACTTCCACAATAAAAGGAAAGAGATGAATACACTTTGGAAAAACAGGTATGCCAGAAAACACTTCTTTGTAGTAGAGAAAACATTACATAAGTTCTTCTCAAAGTCATGAAAAGCAAACAAGATATGAACTTGACAAAAAAGGAAATCAAGAAGTGGGAGAGATGGGCCTGCCATGAACACAACCCTCAGAACATTGAGGCAATAGGATCACAAATCTGAGGACAGTCTGAACTATGCTGTGAAAATACATCTGAGAGAGAGAGAGAGAGTGGAAGGAAGGGAGGGAGGGAGGAAGGAAGGAACTCATGAGTCAGCTGAGGGGTAAAATAATAGAAGAAAATGAAAATGAAAACATTTCATAGTGAAAATTGAATGGTAGTAGGAAGAAGTAAAATCAGCTGGTAAACACAGAGTCAGAGACATAAAGGACTGCCTAGAAGACCTCAGAATGTAAAGGAAAATAAAAATGTATAAAAGTGCTAAGTCTGAATAAGGGGTGGGGGGGTTGTGAGTGAGTAGGGATATGGGTAAAAATGAGTATTAACTTCTGTCATATACTGGTAGAAATTCCCCAGTGTTGACTGTGATTGTGAGCTGTATATAAAATACACCAAAAAAGAATTCAATTTTAAAAAATAAAATAAAAAATAAAGTGATAGGTATGAAATAAAATCACTAACATCTTAAAATCATAAAAAAATCAATATAAGTGGAACTGAAAAATGGAGAATGATAAATAGCCATTTTCTCAAATAAAAGAGAAAAGAAATACACAAATTGAACAGGCTTAATGCTACACAAGTAAAGCATATTACCAAACCACTGAAACAGAAACACAGTGAAGCTACTGAGCTTCAAAGAAAAAAGTTCATAAGTAATTAGGCAAAATAAACAGAATGCATGAAAGAAAAATCAAGCTAAACTCATAATTTTCAATAGTTTTAAATGCCAAAAGATAGTAATGTCTACAGAAAGGGGGGGGGAATTTTTGTTCTTAATCTTTTTAATTGTATCATTAAGCTTTTGTGGTCTTATCCTGTAATCAGTCTTTGGAAATGCTCCATGAGTTCTAAAAGAAAAGTGCTTTCTGAAGTTACCCGTGGAACATTTTAAAACTAGTATACAGTACCCAGGAAAGAAAATCTCAACATGATTTTTAATAGGAAGCATACAAAATAAATTTCCTAATCATGGTGCAATAAAAGTAGAAATTCATAATGGAAGTAAATACTTAAAAGTCAAATACTTAAAAATTTTTGAGACAGATTATTCTACACAACTCTTTGGTCCAGGAGAACATCAAAGGTTAAAACCAAAGGTATTAGAAATAACAAGCATGAAGTTAACAGTTCAAAACTCAAAGGGAAATGCTAACACTGGGAAAGTCTATGGCCTGAAACACATATTACCAAGAAAAAGAGGAAGAAGAAGAGGAAGAGGAGGAGGAAAATGGAGAATTTATAACATTTGAATTGGGAAAGTAACAAAATATACCCAAGAAATAATAAATTAAGTTTCAATACATACACTCAATAACTGAATAAATTTCAACAAGAAAAGCCAGACCTCCACATCTCTGATGAGGGATGTAGCTCAGCAGCACACCTGCTGGGCAAGCACAAGGTCCTGGGTACGATTCCCTGTACCAAGCACACAAACAAACAAAAACAAACAAAATCTACATGTTAGATGTTAAAAATAGTCCATTGTAATTTATGGCAACAGAAACCCACAGAGTGAATGTTTCTCGGGATGGAGTAAAGTGATAATCATAGAGAAATGGCAGGAAGCAATCTTCTGAGGTAATGCAAAGTTCTATAACTTCACCTCAATGAGGATGTTACACGCAAATACACAAAGGTAAAAAGCCATTAGGTTGCACACTTAAGAATGTGTGAGAATCATGTCAGTAAATAATACTGAACTTAGAGACATTTTGATTTTTAAAAAAGTGATGAGTCAGAAAACAAAAAGTAAAGCTCGTTGTTAAGCATAAAAGTTGCTTCTTTAGAGGAGAGTAAACAAAAGAGGTGTTTCAGTCACTTTCTCATCCCTGGGACAAAATACCCAATACCCACATCTAAAAGGATGCCAGGGTTATTTTGCCTCAAGGCTTCAGTCCATGTCAGCCAACTCCAAGGCAACAAGGCCAGGGTGGAAGGGTCCCAGAAGAGCTGCTCACATCACTGTGGTCAGGAAGCAAAGACACAACAGAGTAGCCAAGGAAGGAGATTCACCCTTCTAGATCATACCTTCAGTCTCTTCCAACCAGACCCCACCTTCTAACAGCACATTCAGCCATGAATGAAACAGTGACTCAATCCACTGATGATTAGAGCACCCCTGTGAGTGCTTCTTATCACCTTCCAAAATCTCCATCTCTGATGAGGGATGTAGCTCAGCAGCACCACACCTGCTGAGCAAGCACAAGATCCTGGGTGCGATTCCCTGTACCAAGCACACAAACAAACAAAAAAGCTCCATCTCTGACCAAGAAATGGGGAGTGGGGAGGTGGAAAGGGGGGAGTAAGAATTAAGATCTCTTAGGTACCTTTATTAACTTTCCACAGTGAATGTTAATCATTATATACTATACACGTACTAATAAAAAAATTTAACAATTTTGGGGACAGGGTCTCATTAAGATGACTAGGCTGGTCCCAAACAAGTAATCCTCAAGTCTTAGCTTCCTGAGCAGACGGAATGGCAGGCACGCACTACCATGCCTGGCTCAAACCCTCATTGGTAGTGCAGGAATATTTATCTTTTCAACCTGAAGCACTTAAGTTCAAAATCTGAACTTGAGAATTCTGCATGTAATGATGGCCAGTGAGCTAAAGGATACTTCTGGTGAATGCAAATTTCAATTCTTCCCAGAAGCAAGGCGAATGAAAGAAGAACTTGATTTAAGCATAGCAATAATTATCCAGACATGGTGGCGCATGTCTACAGTCCAGCTGCAGGGGAGGGAGAGCAGGAGGACCACTTGAACCCAAGAAGTTGAGGCCAGCCTGAGCAAATCATGACAGCCCTACTTCAAAAGTGGATAAATATTTGAAATATTTCAAAGCAATATTTTTTATAAGAGATCCACCTCTAGGGCCAGGGAAATACAGCTCAAAGGTGCAGCACTTGACTGGTAAGCATGAGGCCCTGAGTTTGATTCCCCGTACAAAAAAAAAAAACCAGAATAAAAAGGCCCAACTCTGATCACATGAGCCTTTGGGGAGACACTCGAGACACAAAACATAATTCTAGGTAAGTCAATACACTACCAAATATTTATAAAAAAAAGAAATGGTAAGTGGCATTTTAAAAAATTCTAACAATGTTGGAGAACAATTTCTGAAAATGTTAGACATCCTCAATACAAAACCTAAAAAAGCAAAAATATAGGAGAAATTCCAGTTTTCAAAAAACTAATCCTCACAAAATCAATGATATCTGGTATTGTTATCTGAATCAAATATTTCTCTGTCAGACCTATATAAGTAGTACCCGAGGGTTCCAGGCTCAGCACACAAAATCACAGGATGCTCATCTATATCCAGACATGCTAGTAATACAACAGCATTCATTTTTTAATCCAAATTCCAATTCAGTCAGGCACTGTGTATTTTACCCATCTGTCCTAATACGACTAGATGCAAAGAGATTTCTCTTCGGGGATCAGGCAGATATGTACTAGTCTAGGAGGAAAGATGGTGGATAAAGATGAAGTATATACAGTGCCTCCTCCTCACCTCCAGAAATTCTATGGTATCATTAAAAATAATGAAGAAATGATATGAAACTTTAAAAGAGGCTAACATTTGCTGCCAGAAGATGATGTTAACAATATATGCAAAGTTCGGAAGGAACTTGAAAATCAAAAGCCTATCTGGGAAAGGCTTGATTGATTACAAGGTTCCTAACATGAGCAAATTCAGTCTAAATCACTCAGGATTCCCTGCAAATCTCACTGAGCATGGGAAACAAATCAAATGAGTTGAATACAGAAAACTTGTTAAAATGATCATTGGTAATAAATGAAAACATCAAGTTATGGTAATACAGTGAAAACTGAAGGTTATGAGTAAAAAAGAAATTAAGCAAAGTAAATTTGACAGTTTTAAGTAGCAGCACCTAATAAAAGGAAGTGAAAAGAGAAATTACTAGAATTCTATCAAATTTATCTAAATAAATTTAGATTTATTACTAAAATAAAAGTAAATATAAATATATAAAGTAAATATATAAATATAAAGTAAATAAAAGTAAATATAATAAACCATTATTTCTTTTTAAATTTATTTTTATTTATTTACTTTCCCTTTTTTTTTTTCCTTTTGAGACAGGGTCTTGCTTTGCAGTTCAGGCTGGCCCTGAGCTCACTATGTAGCCCAGGAAACCCTCAAACTCACGCAATCCTCCTGCCTCTGCCTGAGTGTTGAGATTACAGGCATGAGCCACTCTTCCCGGCACTATGATGTGTAGTACTGATTACTGGTGGGATGAGTCACCACATCCAGCATTATAGTAGGTGCTTACCAAGGATTGAACTCAGGACCTTGCCCTTGTAAGGCACACACCAGAATCACTGAGCTAAATCCCTGGCCCAATTAAACCATTATTTTCATAGCATTGCTTTACTTCTCTTTCAGAGACTCACAGTTTTTTTATCCTAATTTCTGAATTGTCTTGAGTTTCACTACTTCATTTGTTTTTATTCTGGTGAAATTAATTTTATTCAAACATTGTTATTTTAAAACATTAATAAATGAGAAATTAAACATATTATGAACTCATATTGGCAAAATTACTTCCATCTAAGTTTTATTTGTACAATAAACACATAGTATTAAGCACCTACTATGTTCCAAACTTTTTGAGTACATACACAAGTGTACTCAAACACATCAAGAGATATCTCATACATTCATCAAATATATGTTCATTTTTTGAGTGACAGAAATTGGAGTGAATCTGCCTTGTTTATGTTTTTCCTTTCAAACTTGAATCTCCTATGAATAAGAATCTTTATAATAAAAACAATAAATTATCAAAAAACACAGAGAAGGGGGAAATGGCATTTAATTTTTAAAAGCCAATATATCACTTATCAAAAACTAACAAGGACTGGGGATTTAGCTTAGTGGTTCCAGCATCTGCCTCACAAGAGTAAGGTTCCCCAGTTCAATCCCTGGCACCACACACCACAATGCCAGGCATGGTAGCTCATGCCTGTAATCCCAGCACTCAGGAGGCAGAGGCAGGAGGATTGCTGAGTTCGAGGCCTGCCTGGACTACATAGTGAGTTCAGGGCCAGGCTGACCTGCAAAGTGAGACCCTGTCTTAAAAAAACAAAACCAAAAACAAGCAAAAAAAAACCTCACAAAAATACACAAAAGCGGAATGATAGATTACATTTATCAATATCAGACACAAACGCAAACAAAAATTTAAACTAATAGAGTGAGATAATCCAGTGAAAGAATAACATAATACAACCAAATGGGTTCATTCCAAGAATTACAAAATAGTTCCTACAATATTAATGGATTCATAACTATAAGTTTAAAGTCAACTAATGATATAATCTTCTTATTAGGTACCAACAGCATTTTGTAAAATGTATCCTTCCTGCCAAATAGTAGTGCTAGTGATTTTTCAAATTAATAAAACCAGGAGAAAAATCAAGAAAGCTTTTCCAGACTCCAAGAGAGAGGAATGGTACACTGCATGGAGCATAAGTAAGAGGTGAGAAGAGACTGCTGTGGCTGTCAGGGTGGTGTGCTCCTGGTGAAAGCTGTTTCCTTATCCTGGTGGGGATGAAGTATTGACTGACGTGTCCAGGTTAAGAATGGAAAAGGAAAAGTTGAGCCAACTTTTCTTTTGAAAAGTTTTTCTACAAAGAAGCGAAAAATGAGATCACTGCTAGAAGACACTGTGAGCTCAAGGAAGAATAAATTCAAATATAGCTGAATAGCAATTCCATGAAGAGGAGAAGACTGCCACTGCCAAGCGAGGCAGAAGAGCCTGGTCAAGACCTTCAGCAGCAACAGGACAGTGGGCCTTGGGAAAAAGCAGGCACAGTTCAGCCTCAGTAAAAATAACTAAGGAAGAGCACAAAGGCACAGGTGCAGAAGGGCTGGAAGATCTGATGTTGCAGATATGATGAAATCTGCGTTATTTAACTTGCATTTCTGTAATTGTCAGCGAAGTTGAACTTTCTTTTTCATGTATCTGTTGACAATTTGTATTTGTCCTTCTGAGAAGTGTCTATTTGAGTTGCTCATTTTTGATGAGTCTTTTATTCTTTATATATTATAGATATTAGTCCTCTGTCCATAGGAAAAACTTCCCTGACTCTGCACTGTAACCAGCCTCTAGGAGAACACCCCCTAAAAAGGAAAGCCAGGAACATTACAATTTCTAGGAACTGTGTCCAAAAGAGGGCTTCCTTCCACAGCTTTATATACGACCTGGCTAATTCTTAAAAGATATAGTAAATAACATTCCCATATTACAGGTAAGAGGTTGTGCCAAAGTAGTAACTGGAAAATTAACGATCCATTGCTTCTTCCCTCTACAGAAGATTTAAGGAACATTCTTATTTGGCTAAGTATATAACCAGTCAGACACCACAGATTTGTCAGAAGTAAGAGCGTTTGAAAACTTCTGGTGCTGTTTAACACTAGCTCCATGTTACTAAAAGGAGTGCACTAACTTCTAAAAATAATCTCCTTCCTCATCCTGACTTTACTTAATTAGGAATCTTTTGCTAAGGTGAAGACCTCAGACTCCACTTCATCTTTGTATCCAGGATTCACTGTTTATACAAACTTAGCTTCTGCATTTGGGTTGGCTAAATGTTTGCCATGAGATTATTGCTGCAGATCAGAATCTAATTTCTCCACATGGTAAAAATACCTGGCTTACAATATGAAAACTTAATAGAAGTTCCATTCGCAAGACTTCTAGATATCACCCTGTCAAACCAGCAGGCCAAGGAAAGTCAAGTTCAAAGATAACAATCAGAATGTAAATCACACAAAAACCTCAGGATTTCCTCATTCAGTGTTTTTTTTTTTTAAAGCAAACATCATGTGCCTGTCTAAATTCTAGGAGAAAATGAAAGACCTTCTAGGCATGTTTTATATTGTTTCGTATCTCTTATGACTATAGATTTGAGTACTAAGCAACTTAGGATAATAACATCAATAAAAGTACATTTAGCCCATGAGAGTACCCATAATACACGTATTAAAAAGGAAACATTTCCTAAGAAACACAATTTCATTAGGCACAGCATATCCTTTTGAGACCTTTATGTTTTCCAAAAGGATTGTGAAATGGCTTTATGATTGCGGGTCATAACAGCTTATAGTTTCTCCAAATAAGACTTCACTGTCTCATAATTATGACTTTGAGATTTGATGCATCCACATGGAATCTGTGGCATTCTAATAACACACACACAAGAATCTCATGCTAAATTCTCAAAAAATATACAAAATTTTGCATTGTACAATACAAAAATACCTTCTTACGAAAGAATAGAGGAGACAAGGGTTGCTAGGCAACCACCTGGCACAAGCCTTAGCATTCCAGGTAACAAAGGGACTAGGCTGCTGCCACCACCTGAAGAGTCTTGCTTAAGGAAAATAACAAAGGAGGTGTTGAAACACAGATCAGAACCACTACCATTCTCTCAAGATTGTACTCGGGCATATTTTATCAATTTTAACATGTCAATTTACAAACTAAGTGAAATAGACCTTTTTTGGAACGCCTATAGTATTCAAAATTCACATGGTGAAGCAGCACAGCTCTGAAGTGCATGTTCTTTATGGTCTGATGATGTACAACACATAAGCTTTTCTGTACACAGGGTCAGTAAGAGGGAAAATTGTCTCTGAGGTAAAGCTGCCTTTAGTGGTCTTCAAACTTGTTTCTTCTCTTCAGTGTGCCTCAGACTCCCAAGTATCCATTTTCTGAATTTGATCCTAGGCATTAAATGCATGCAACAATATACCGTGGTGAGGACTAGTTTGAATATCTGGGATCCTGTAAGATTTCTGTCCCTTGAAAGAGGACAGATGAGAGAGGAGCCTAAAGAAGGATCGGAGGCATGAACAGCAGAAAGAGCTGACCAGATTGCCACCCAGCACTCCATCAGAAGCAAGCCCTGCCTGTGTAAGAATGTAATCTTCTTGATCTGCAACATAAAATAGTAGATGGTTAAGAGCCAGGCTAGAGCCAAGCTAGCTGGTTTACCCACTGGTTCTACCACATAGTAAGTAGCCTTGTGACTTTTAGCTAGATGCTTAACCTGCTAAGCCTCAGTTTTAAGTCCTTATCTGTCAGAGGAAGATACAGAAAGAAAACCTCAAAATAAAACTCCAAAAATCTTGCCTCTCCTATGTCATTCATCCAACGATTGAGATAATGTACATAAACCCTCTGCATTATTAACATGACAATGAGGATCAATAATAAATGGTTTCATTTATTGATTTATTTTCAGAGTATTTATTAACTAATACCCACATAGGACATTTTGTTTCTGAATAGAATATAAGCATATGCGCTACTTAGAAATAACATTCTTGATGAAAGGCGCTAAATTACAATGCTAAGGTGTCCCTGAACACAGACCTCTGCATTTATCATCCTGCATCACGTGGAACATGTTCTTACAGCAATGGATACTCCTCAAAAGTGGAATTGTGTGTTTGTATTTGAATTCCCTGCATTTACAGAAATCAAGCAACACAGAATTATGTACACAGAGGTTACCATATTTCAGGTCACATGAACACTCTCCAAAGAATATATATATAGAATCATAAAGAAAATTTCATAAATAGAAAATCAAGAGCCATCCTGGATCTTGTAATGTCCCCACAGGCTCAGGCATGGGAGTTCATATAATTTGCATCCCCATTTACAGAACTGAAAATTTCTAAGACAAAAGAGATGCAATTAGTTAAATTAGGGAATAAAAATAGAGAGACATTTAAGATAAGATTTATAAAGAGAGTAATAATCTTTTATAAAAGAAGAAGACATTTGACGAAAGTATAGTACTTTTACTTTTAATAAAAAAACATATACTTTTCCTTTTTTGTGAACTGAAAGACTTTATTGGTACGTTTTATATGTGCATTATGATCACATTTAACATTAAAAACTAGTACCTCTACATGACACATCCTGATTCTCATTTTCTCCCCTTTCGCCTGACTTCCCTACAACCCCCACACCCATCTATATAAGCTGTTTCCTTTTTTTTTACTACCAAAGTTTTTCTTTCCTTTTTTTTGCTTTCCAATACCCATCCTTTCCCTTTCCTTTTTACACATTTTCTTCCTATTTTGCATTACCTATCATACATTTTGGCATTCAATTACACTGTCAAATTTTCATACTAGAGAAAAATATAGTATTTACACATCAGTGTCCTATTGATTTCACTTTTGAATAGGTCCTTAAGGTACATCCATTGAGTATAATGACTCAAATTTATCACTGTTTATGACTGAGTAATATTCAGTTTTATTGAAACACACACACACACAATCTTCTTTATCCAATCTTTCATTCATAGGCATTTTGGGCTGTTTCTAAGATTTAACTATCACAAACTTAACTGCTATAAACATGGATGCACATAGGTCACACTGATATTATTCTTTTAAATATTTTATGTATATACCTAGCAGAGGAATACCAGAGTCAAAGGGGGCCTCAAATACTAGTTTTTATGGATTCTCCACACTGATCTCCATAGTGATTGCACCTGTCTACATTCCCACCTACAGTGGAGAGAGGTTCCTTCCTCCCCACAGCCCCACCAGCATTTGTTGTTGGTTGATTTTATGAAAGAAGTCCTTCTTTGTGGAGTGAGATGAACTTTCAGTGTTTTTTGTTTTTGTTTTTGTTTTGAGACAGGGTCTCACTTTGTAGTTCAGGCTGGCCCTGAGCTCACTATGTAGCCCAGGCAAGCCTTGAGCTCAGCAATCCTCCTGTCTCTGCCTCCCAACTGCTGGGATTACAGGTGTGAGCCACCATGCCCGGCACTGTGGTCTATGATATTGATTGCTGGTGGGCATGAGTTAGTATGCCCAGCGTTGTATGTGGTTACCGGGGATCAAACTCAGGTCCTTGAGCTTGTGAGGCAGGCACTGGAACCACTGAGCTAAATCTCTGGCCCCTTTCAGTGTTGTTTTAATCTGCTCTCTCGAATGACCAGCAATATTGAACATTTCTTCCTATATTTCTTAGCTGCCTTTACTTCTTCCTTTGAAAAATGTCTGTTCATTTCAGCTGTCCATTTTTCAACTGGGTCTTTGAACTTGGGGGGGCCTGATTTTTTAAAGTTCTTTAAAGAAAGAAGATTAAACAGATGTTTGAATCCACATCTTGAAAATGACACCAACTAGATCCATCAAGACCCTGTAGTCTCTACAAGAGAGGGTTGCACCTCTGTGTCCAAAAATCCAGAATCCTTAAGGTAAGAAATTGAGCAACTGTTGCTTTAGATCAGCCATTGAATTCTACTACAAAGAACAAACCTGATCCTATGAGTAAGAAATGAATACATTATTCTTTTTACAGCATGGATTAATGCTAGGATACCATTTAGAAAAGTACTTCATCCAAAGTACTAAATGGCATCCAAATTACCCAGAAGAGTTATTATATTTCTCCAAAGTGAGTAATTCATTCTTTTCTAACCAGTTGTATGAAGCCCAATTAAAAGCAAAATATGGCTTCTTAGATTTTCAAAATAGGACAGGTTAGTAGCGTTAAAAACCAGCTGAGTAATTTATAGGAATTTTTAATATGTTAGAGATAGTTCATTAAGATAAATCGCCATGTGGAGAGTATCTTTCATTATATACAAAGAAAGATATTGCATATACTTTGTCTTCATAGTCACTCTTAAGAGGCTGTGCTGGGCGGGGGAAGAGGTATGTTAATGTGTGGGTGTGTTGGTATCTGAGTTGGATAGAAATGTACTAGTCACTTCCAAAGTGTTTTGTTAAATTATTCTTTGTCTTTTTTCTCTCTAAGTTCATTTTTCTGCATATTACCCGTGTGCTCCTAACATCACAGAACAAGTACATTAGTACACTCTTTTCCTCTTATATAAAATTTTGGTTAATGGAAATCTGCACACACTTTTCTTGAGAAAAAAAACTAAACTATTAAAATCAAATTTTCTCCACAATTTTATCTGAAATGCAACATAAATTTGTGAGAAAAAATATTCATCCTTCGAGAGTGAAGCTACAATAATGCAGTAGCTCAGATTAGCCTGTGAGGCCCTCAGTTTCCCACTGTAAAATGTGAGAATGGAGATCAGCCTTCTTCCTGCCTCATATGGGACTGAGCTTTAAATAGACTCGTGTAACTAAAGGGTTTAGACCTTTGAGGTGGAAGAATTACATGGAAATCTGCAGTCAAAATGTTCACAATTACATGGCATTTCAACCAAGGTCCTCATAAGCATTAGCTTCTTTAACCCCCTGAAGATAAGTTGCTTTTCATTCATTCCCCAAGTTGGGATTCCAACATTTAAGGGCTGGAGATTTAGCTCAGTGGTTCTGGCATCTGCCTCTAAGAGCAAAGTCCAGAGTTCGATACTCAACAACCAAAAAAAACCCCATAAAAATACAAAACATTTGGGCCAGAGATTTAGCTCAGTGGTTCCCACGCCTGCCTCACAAGCACAAGGTCCTGAGTTCAATCCTGGTAACCACATACAATGCTGGGCGTGGAGACTCACGCCCACCAGCAATCAATACCACATACCACAGTGCCTGGCGTGGTGGCTCATGCCTGTCATCCCAACATTCGGGAGGCAGAGACAGGAGGATTGCTGAGTTCGAGGCTTGCCTGGGCTACACACTGAGCTCAGGGCCAGCCTGAACTACAAAGCAAGACCCTGTCTCAAAAAAAAAAAAAAAAATTTCAACACCCGACAGTCAAGCAAAGAATTCTGGCACCTATTGGTGAGGGAGCAATAGCACAGACAATTGGGCCTGGTAGGCTGTTTCATTTCACAGACGTCCTCTGCACAATTCAGCTGCATGCCTCTGCGACAGGGAGCTAGAAACTCTTTGTAATTTTATTTCTGATAGACTTGAGATTTTTGCAATTGGATAAACAGAGAGAAAGAGACAGAGAAAAACAGAGAAGACAAAAACACTGAATACCATGATTGAAATCATAATCTCTGTTTTTAATGGAAAAGTGAACTCAAGATTTTTACTTTTTCTTTGCCTCCTTGAAATGGGAGAAGCTCCATCTGCCTCCCAGCCATGAGGTGGTGTCCTGTGCTTTACACAGCTCTGCTCCACTCTACTCTGCCCCCATTTTATGCTCTCTCTAATAAAGCACAGGGTGAAGGAAGTTGCTATTTCCAGGAAGTATGTATCATACTCAGCTTAATGGTTAAATACTGGCTGCCTAGAGCTGTGCAAAAAGGAAGACTGCTTTGGCTCTCTATTTTCAGATTCTTACATGTAGGGAGAGGAACTCTAGTGAGCTTCTACTGAAAAATCAAATGGGATGCTCTCTTTGGTTCATTTACTGTTCTCAGCACTCCTGTTGCTTTACAAGAACTGTGGGCCTTTGCACAGCTGGGTGATGTCCAAAGCAAGAAATCAACAGAAGAAGCAAAGCAACAAGTGGCCCTAAAATCATTAACCAGTTCTCTCTTGCTTAGTGTGAATGTGTATGTGCATGTGCACACATGTGCATGCATGTGTGCACACTTTCTGTTCCTTGGCAATACAAAAAAGGAAAACTAATGGGAAGCATTAAACTTTATGAAGCTTCAAAAGCTTCTTTTAGATAACCTATTTTTTTCTTTAACCGGGTACAGGGAACTAGAGGATTTGGAACAGAGAACAAGGAAGGGGTCTCTGTCATCTTACTGTAAGCTGTAATATGCAAAGATATAATGACTCAGACTTCTAACCAGTAATATGTGTTGTTGGAGCAGAGTTCTGCAAGAAGAGAGCTATTCACCAGGTTATCCTCTGGGTTTAGTCAACAAACCCCAATAAGTTCATCTAGACCAACGAAGACAAAAAAAGATGTGAGACTTCATGAACACAGGATTTCTGAGACTGCCTAAAAAAAATGAAGTGTTACAAGTTTGGACTTTGGTTCAGCCTAACCCGTGCTCACATCTTAGATCAACCATCTATGAATTACACAATATTTAGCAAATTGCTTACCCATCAAAACTCTCCGTCTTCATAGAGGCATTCTTCCTAACAGCCAAAAAGTGGGGCAAGATAACTTCCCTCAGCCAATAAATGGATAAATAAAATATGATCTACCTATGCAATGGAATAATATTCAACCATAAAAATGAATTCGATAATATACATACTGCAATATGAATGAACCTTGAAAGCATTATGTTAAGTGAAATAAATAATACTGAAATTAATAAATATTGTAGGATTCCATTTCCATGAAACACACAGAAAGACAAATCCAAAGAGCCAGGTATGAGATTTGGACTGGTGAAAGAAGAATATAGAGAAGATGTGTAAATATATTATTATCTTTCCTCTGGTATGAGAAATTGAAGGTGTAAATGTGTTCTAGAATGCATGATCAATATTGGGAAATAGTAAATATTCAAAGGGAAGTGGGGTTTAAGGGTAAATAATGAGGGGAAAGAAAAATTGATAGTAAAAAAAGGAAACAAAGCTTGTGCGTATAGGAGCAGGGGCTGTAGGGTGGGTAGGGAAAGGGGAAAAATGCAAATTAAACTATGTCATATACGGGTACAAATTCTCAGTGTGAAGAGTAATTGTGATGTGTATAGATAATGTATGGATAAATTAAATTAAATCAAAAAATTCTAAAAGAAACAAAGAAGAAGAATATAGAGAGTGATTGCTGAGAGGAGTTTCCTCACAGGGTGATGAAGCACAATGAAATTAGATGTTGGTGATGGTACAAGCCATTTTGAATGTATTGAAATCATTGAATATCATCAGCAGGTTTCTGCAGAAGCCTTGGTTACACTCCAGTGTGCTCTACAAAACGGCAACCTTGCTCAACAGTCTGCAGCTCTCACAGCCTCTGAGTAACCCACACACAGTCTGTTTTCTCTGCCAGTACCACTCCCCAAGGAATCAGCATCTGTCTCCACTATGGCAGTAAGGGAGGCATGTAGACCCTTTTAGTTAAAAAACATATTGTTCCTGTTGGGAGGAGAGCTGCTCCATCTATACAGATATTTTCTGGATCATTTCAACCTCCCATCTCCAGCCAGAGATCAATATCCAATATCTATGGTTTATACAAACAACACAAACATATGGCAAGAATATTGTCAGTGCTAAATATGTATTAAGTAGCCACTGTCAAGTATAATTTCAGCCATCAGGCGAGATTAAAATCCCAGTCACCAGAACCAAACCTTTACATGAGACAATAGCTCTGGAAATGCAGCTCAGAGGCAGAATGTCTGCCTGCCATGAGCCAGTCCCTGTGTTTAATCTTCAGTAATGAAAGGAGGAAGGAAGGAAAAAGAGAAGGAAAGGAAAGAAAAAGGGTAAATATCACCCTACAATTGTACAAACATAAGTGATCTACCTGGAATTCAATATTCAAAAGAAGCTCATTGTAATTTAGTTTGAAAATTTCCCATTCTTTTTGAGGGTTTATTCTACTAAGAGGTTTCCCACATTTTTAGATGATGTTTCAAGATAGTAAATGTCGTAGACCATAAGGCAAGAACATGAACTTCATTTGGGGCAAGTGATTGTCTTGTGTCAGCCATGGCTACTCAAGTCAGAAGTTATTTTACTTCTCTTCATCTTCAAAGTATCACCAATAGAACTGACTACGTAAGTTTATGAACACACTGAAAATGAAAATGTAAGTCCCCTTGTTAAAAAATAATAATAATTAAGAATTTTAAGATAGCAAGGCCAGAGAAGTAAGCCAAGAATAGGAGCATCACTATGACCATTCAGGTCTCATGCCCACAAAGCCACTCCAAGTAGATAGAACTAAACTCAAAGAGTCTTGGGAGTACGATTATTGGCTTTCCTCTGTCCTTAAGCCAAGTGATGAAACCATCTGACAAACTGTATTCATCAGTTTCTTGATCTCCTTTGGCTATCCTCAGAACCCTGAAATAATTTGGGTCAGATGGATTACTGTCTGTTATGCTTATATCCAGCTGCCTCCCTCCCCCCCCCATAAAAATCTTTTGCTCTCACAGGTGGAGCTTATAGGATGAAACCTCTGCAATCTGTTAGCTACAATAACCCCCTCCTCTCTTAAATTGTGAGGATTGGGTATTCTGTCTCAGCAACGAGAAAAGTGACAAAGATAGTGTCTTAGACCATTTT
>PVIC010033711.1:0-20001 GCA_004025085.1 Thryonomys swinderianus | reverse complement strand
TAGTAAATACAGCCTTTTGAAAATTCGGGATAGGCCCTGAGGATTCAGCTCAGTGGTTCAGGCATCTGCCTGGCAAGCAGAACATCCTGAGTTCAATCTCCGGTACCACATACCACAATGCTGGGCGTGGTGGCTCACGCCTGTAATCCCAGCATTTGGGAGGCAGAGGCAGGAGGATTGCTGTGAGTTCAGGGCTTGCCTGGGCTACATAGTGAGCTCAGGGCCAGCTTGACCTATAAAGCAAGACCCTGTCTCAAAAAAAAAAAAGAAAAAAAAAAACTAGGGATAGATTTTTTTAAATGAGGCTCCTAATAAATGTATTATTATAGTACATTGTGAATGTCATTCACACATCGGAAATGGCCCTGATTTAATTGGAGAAATCTTTAATTTTAAATAATTATCAGTTTTTATTTCACTTCCCTTATTAAATAAGGTTTTGAAAGTAAAGTGTCAGGTTTACCTTGGTTGTAGCCACTCAAATATGACTTTTCCTTACACCACCCCATTCTGTCTCATTTACCGCTGAGTCTCCATCAGCTGGCATTTAAAGAGGCTTTTCATGTCTATTGAAATAGTTGGACATTTGCTTATTACTAGAAAGGCATCCACTTTAGGTTCTGAAACATAACCATGGGTTATTATTTTGGAAAGACAGATGTTTCATTTTGTTCTACATGTGGGTTTCTTTTTCTCTTTTCTACTAGGATGCAAGTAAAAGGTGAGTAGATTGAAAATATCAAAACAAAAAATTTAGTAAATGAAAATTTGAGGACAGGTATTCAGAGAAACTAAGATTGAAATTTAAATTTGTTTGAAATACAAAGAATTTTAAAATGTTTATTACCAATATTAAAGCACGTAATTAGTACTGTTGTCTTTGGTATCTTTATGAAGGCATTGGATAGTTTTCTTAAAATTCCTTCCATTTTCTTTTCATACAGTTTTTATTTAATCAAGAGGAAACCTGTAAGCTTGTTTGTATGAAGACATACCATACAGAGAAAACTGAAGACAAACAAAAGTTAGATTTCTTGAAAAAAAGCATGTTACTGAATTATCAACATCATTGGTAAGATATGAACATTGTGGATTTGGGGCTTTTTCCTTTCCAAGATAAAGCAGCTGTTTCAGTCAGGTGTTGTGGTGCATACAAGTAATCTAGCATTTGAGAGGCTGAAGCAAGAGAATCACTAAGTTTGAGGCCAGCCTGAACTGTATAGTGAGACCCCATTTCCCAAAAAAATCTGTCTCAATGAGTATATAAATTACTTTGTGGACTATGTAAAGTACAGGAAATTAATTTATTCCTTAATAGTAATAGTATGAAGTAGTGGCTTTTACTTTTCAGAGCATCATTAAAGTATCTTTTTTTCACATTAACCATTTTAATTACAGGTGTTAACATATACATTAACAACATAAACTTAAGCTTTTGTGAAAACATGTTCCAACAATTCAGAATAAAATTTTCATAAAGTATCATCTTTTAAATGTGCTTTGGGTTACTAAAATATCTGGTACTTCTTTGGTATATTGACCTAGTGCATAGAGTATTTCTTTTACTCTTGTGTAGTTAATAAGAATTATACTTACAGGAAGGATCTGGATCAATCTTCTAGGGAAACATTATCTTATACGATAAGCCAAGGAAAAGATCAGCAAAATCAAATTTAAGTTTTGCTTGATATTTTATAAATAGAATACTTCAAATCAAAATTAAACACTTAAATAATGTTGTTTAATATCTCCTACCTCCCCCTGTACCGAAGTTCTGGAGATTGAACCCAGGGCCTCTTGTATGCTAGCCAAGTATTCTTCTACCAAACGCACCCTAGTCCAACTGGCTCTTATTTTGTAACCATCATATATAACAATAAGAAGTTCCTTACCAGCTTGTTTGAAATCAAAAGGCCTTTTATCCTAATTTTTCAAAGTTGTATATGCCTGATATTTGATACTCAAACATAGAATATAATGAGAAGCTCTCAATCTACCTCTTCAAGAATGACCATTATTATTCATCCTGATAATTTTGCTTGTAAATGTCTGTATTCTCTGTAGATTCCTGGTTCATGTATGTTTTGCCTCTTTGGAAACTGTGAAGTGTTGGAAATGGTGCTGAGGAGGAACATCTTTTTTCCTGCCCTTGAAACCTGTGTGCCTATCCTCAGGGAGAGTAGGAGCTGCAGAGCTCAGTTCAGACGTGACTGTCCTGCAGCCTGATACAGGGATTGGAGCTTCTCTTTCCCTCTTGCCTGATTGCCCTGTTTCTGGCCATACATGTGGAACAAAATGGCCGTGGGACTGGCAGCAGGGGAGCAAGTGACTCGGTGGGGCCTTTCCAGTCACCACTCTTGGGCTGCATACATGTGAGTGCATTCAGATGAGCTCATGGACAGCTGGGGCTCTGGTAGAAAGAGGAAGGAAAAGGGCGCTGTCCAAGACGTGCCAGCAGCTCTTTCATCTGACCCCTGGTGCAAATGGGATTTTGAGTGGCCCCTTCTTATGCTCATGTCTTTGGTTTCTGAGCATTCAAAAGCTTTTTTCACAAGCTACAGTGAGAGTAAATTTAATTGCTAGAGTAGTATAACTTGGGGTATGTTTACGTACAGTATAAGTAATTGAAATTTCCCTTTGTATTTATATTTTCCTTTTTATTGTTCTTTATGCCTTTGAAAATAATATTCAAGTCTTATCATTTTAGCTCCTGTGACTTCAGCTTAATCCAATAGGGGCTGATTATTGCCTGAGTGAAAGGAAGATACCTCAGGCATGTGGGTCGTTTTACCTTTCCTTCCTGCTGTGCCAATGATGCTGTTCAAGAGTTTGCTCCTGAGAATAGAAGCAGTTCTTCCTTAGTAGCCTCTACCTTAGTTTCTTTTTGCATTGCTAAGACAAAATATCCAACATCCAAAGTTAACGGAGGAAATGTGTATTTAGTTCACAGTTTATAGAGTTTAAGTCTGTTATCCACTGGCTCCAAGGCAGTGCCATGTGGTAGAGGGGCATCACAGAGCAGAAAAAGTTTATGGCAGGCAGAGGGCAGCAAAGCAGTGAAATAGCAAAGAAGCAGCTGTAGCCCTCTTTATATTCTCTCCAGGGTAGCATTAACACCTAGGGTGGAGCACCCTTTTCTCCAGCATCATATACTCTAGAACCAGCCACTTCTGAAAACTCCCCTCTCCCCACCCCATGACTACACAAGGCTTTGGAGGGACATCAAGACACAGCCATAGCAGCCTTCACACAAGAGAGTATTTAGAAATCTTGTCAACAGATTTATGATGTAGTTGACCTTCATCCTGTTTTGATCTTAAGATACTTGATAAGGAGGATAAATAATTTCAGATAGTTTACAAAGTTAGCATTCAGTAGTAAATTACAAAGTATATGAATATATTGTAAACTTAAAGCATTCTGCTTAGAAAGCTGAAAAGTGCTGGTAAATAAGGATTTTTGCAGCTGAATTGGAAAAATGTCTAATTTCAAGTCTGAATCATTAACAAAATATCAGAAATTACCATAGTTCTAGTCAATGGCTTTAGTTCTTGAATTAACTCAGTACACATTTGAAAAATGTTAATTCACATTTATTGAATTTGAGAGCCTTAGTTGAATGTTTTTCTTTGATTTATTTTAGAAAGTTTTACTATGTGACTTACTTTTTTTTTTTTTTTTTGAGACAGGGTCTCGCTTTGCAGTTCAGGCTGGCCCTGAGCTCACTATGGAGCCCAGGCAAGCCTGGAACTCAGCAATCCTCCTGTCTCTGCCTCCCGAGTGCTGGGATTACAGGCATGAGCCACCACGCCTGGCTATGTGACTTACTTTTAAGCATAAATATCAGGGGCCAGGGATTTAGCTCAGTGGTTCCAGGGTCTGCCTCGCAAGTGCAAGGTCCCGAGTTCATTCCCTGGTGCCACGTGCCACAGTACCCGGTGTGGTGACTCACGCCTATGATCCCAGCACTCGGGGGGCAGAGGCAGGAGGATTGCTGTGGGTTGAGGCTAGCCTGGGCTACAGAGTGAGTTCAGGGCCTGAACTACAAAGCAAGACCTTGTCTCAAAAAAAAAAAGAAAATCCACTCCAACATAAGTATCAGAATTGATGACAGAGCTGGACATGGCTGTGCATGCCTGTAATCCCAGTGTTCTGGAAATCTGAGGCAGAAGGATTCCAAGTTTCAGGCAAGCTTGGGCAACTTAGCAAGACTCTGTCTCAAAATTATAAAAAAGGGCTAGGGATATAACTCAGTGGTAAGGCTCTGTATTCATTGTCTGTACCACACACACACACACCCCAGTAAAGTAAAATGAAATGGGGGCATAAGGATACAGCTCTGGAAGTGTGCCTCTGTTATAGAGTTTTATTGAGAATATAGCACATTTTATTTTATCATGTACACCAAGCTGCATTACAGAAAGCATAACTGTTTTCTAAATTACAGGGTAATAAATGCCTGTGAAAGACCACAAGCAATTCAGAAAATATTAAATAATAAGTAAGAGTCTTCTGCCACACCCAACTTTTAAAGTCCTATTTCTTCCCTAAAGTGAGGACTAGTATTTCTTATGGATGTTTCTACACTTGATCTTAGCCAAAAGGCCGAGAAGCGATCATATGGATGTTTCTAGATTTTCTTTGCATACACAGGCAGGTGTGTGCCATTTGAAAATAGTACAGCTAATATATGTTCACATTATTCTGCTGCTTGCTTGTTCATTTTATAAAGTATTATGGGCATTTTCTCAGGTCAACTACCTGTATAGGTTTGTATTTACCTCATTCTTTTTCATATTGGATTAAACAAATGAACTGATTTTTCCTGCATAACGTTCTACTCATGTGAATTCTGTAGAGAAAAAGTAATAATAATTTGCTCATTTAAATTGTTGAATATTTTTCTTATTTGGAATATCAAAACATGAATTCAGGACCTTTTGAGCTTATTCTGTCAGCAATCTAAGCTACTTTGTCATTGTAATTAGACAAACTAGTATTTTGATATTAACATTAGCAATTTGAATTCCCTTCAACTATGCTCTCTAGAGTTTGGATTAGGACTTGTGTGTGTGTGTGTTTCTAGAGATTGACCTAAGGCCTTGTGCATACCAGGCAGGTGCTCTACTGATAAGCTATACCCTTGGCCTTTATGACATTATAAAACTATAATTACCCAACTAATTACTAGGATACATAAAATACTTCTAATCTTATAGAACTCCTGTACTGCAGCTTATTGGCCAGAAAGGGGTCTTGAAGATATTTTAATGTATTCCATCCCAGATTCCTACCAAGTTAGCAAAGGGGACTATTATTATTATTTTTTTTTTTTTGTGGTACCAGGGATTGAACTCAGGCCCTTGTGCATCCAACTTAGGTGCAGTACCACTTGAACTAAATCCCCAGCCCTGTTATGTTATTTTTTAAAATTCAAAATCCTACTTGGTAGGATACATTTACTCATGTCAAAATCACACAGGATGATTTAAGTGCCTGGTTTCTTTGCTTTTGGCTGTCCCTTCTCATTAAAAACTTTTATAGTTTTTGTTGGGAAAACTTACTTATAAAAATGAAGCTTGATTAGTAACAATGTTCAGACTCCATGGAGGCTGGAAGAAAATAATAGGAAGGAGACCTTCATGACCAAAAATTGGGCCATTCAGCCTTTATTCTTTTAAGATTATAAAGGCCTTCTTTTTTTCACTATCGGATTGGAAATAAGTTTTTTTTTTTTGAGACAGGCTCTCACTTTGTAGTTCAGGCTGGCTCTGAGCTCACTATGGAGCCCAGGCAAGCCTGGAACTCAGCAATCCTCCTGTCTCTGCCTCCCGAGTGCTGGGATTATAGGCGTGAGCCACCACACCTGGCACTGTGGTATGTGGTATTGATTGCTGGTGGGCGTGAGTCTCCACGCCCAGCATTGTATGTGGTTACCAGGGATCAAACTCAGGACCTTGTGCTTGCAAGGCAGGCGCCGGAACCACTGAGCTAACCGTCTGGCCCCAGAAATAAGATTTTTTAAAATTTTATATATCCAAAAAATACTGCTCCCTAACTTAGGAGGGTCATAGTAAAAATGATGCTCTAAATTTTCTTTTATTCCAAAGAGTTTCTATTTTAAAGGGTTTATTGGTTTTTACTGTGTCCTGCTACCAGAAATAGGGTATTATATCAATGCATTATATAAATAATTGATAAATTTATTTGCCTTTAAAAAATGCACAATGCCTCTAAATTCTTCATTTGGTAACTAGCACTGTTTTATGTACTTCTTTCTCCGGTATGATAGCATGAAGATATTATATATTGCTTATATATATTTATTGGTTGAGCTTCATTCTCTAAAAAAATTAAAGCAATTAACTGATTCTTCAGGCTTCTAGAAAATTAAATTATTTATATGGCATTGTTTTATGCTTCTAATATTTTATAGTCTTTTCATTGGAGCTAGTAGCCTGCTGGCTATGATAATAAGCAACTTAACAGTATAGGTGATTCTAAAATTCAGGGCATTGGGTACTATTAAATAGCATTTAACTGTGATGAGACATGTTTTATTAGTTCATTAATGTACACCTCAGGTGTATATAGAATCCTGCTTTTACTTCCTAAGGCATACATTAATTAACAAATAAAACATGCCCTGGAGTGTCATCTTATGACTGTAACATAGCTAGTATATTTTGACTAATTTTTATTTGTATCCCATAGTGTGCTCTGAATATATAGGACCACATGCTCAGACTGTAATGTAGCTAGTTGTACAGTGCTACAGAACTTTATTCTTCTTTTTTTGCTTTTTTGGAGACAGGGTCTCACTTTATAGTTCAGGCTGGCCCTGAGCTCACTATGGTGCCCAGGTAAGCCGCCACGAACTCAGCAATCCTCCTGTCTCTGCCTCCCGAGTGCTGGGATGACAGGCGTGAGCCACCACGCCCAGCATTATATGTGGTAACCGGGGATCGAACTCAGGTCCTTGCGCTTGCAAGGCAGGCACTGGAACCACTGAGCTAACCCTCCGGCCCTTATTCTTCATTTTTATCCTTTCTTAAAAGCTCTTTTTCACCGTAAATCATCATAAATTTAGTTCTCTAGAGTTGAGCGTTTCTTTTGGAAATTATTTGCAGTTACAGGTTTGTTTTTTTTTTGTTTTTGTGTTTTGTTTTTGTCTTTGTTGTTTGGGTTTTTTTGAGACAGGGTCTCACTTTGTAGCTCAGGCTGGCCCTGAACTCATTATGTAGCCCAGGCAAGCTTGGAACTCAGCAATCCTCCTGCTTCTGCTTCCCGAGTGCTGGGATTATAGGCATGAGCCACCACACTCAGCACTGTGGTATCTGGTATTGGGGAATTGAACTCAGGACCTTGCGCTTGCAAGGCAGACTCTGGAACCACTGAGCTAAATCTCTGGCCCTGAAAGAATTTACTTCTGTACTATTCAGTAAATTGTTCTCAAGAAAACATATTTTATCGGTTTGTACCTGTTAGAGCTTTGAATGTTCTTCTAAAGGTAAATTATACTGTTGTCCAGATTATACCATTAAATTAGCAATTGCAGCAAGTTAGTTTATAAAACTTCCCTTTCTTACACACATTTATAGTTTCTAAGAAGCTATAAAATTTTTTCTCTCACTGTTGTCTATCAGATGTTGGCATGATGTTAAGTACTTATAGAAGTTCCTTATGGATTTTGGAATCAAGGCCTTTTAGCCTTTTAGCTTTTCACATTTTACACAGAATAGACCCTGATTTGGCCAGGAATTTTGGTCATGTTTGCTAGGTTCTTTTGTAACTTCACTCTTACTTCCGTACCTAGGATTGTGGATAATATGCCTGTCACGTGGTGTTATGATGTTGAAGATGGTCAGAGGTTCTGCAACCCTGGATTTCCTATTGGTTGTTACATTACAGATAAAGGCCATGCAAAAGATGCCTGTGTTATTAATGTAAGTTTGTAATTAACTGTATGTTTCTTTCTAAAACATGGGTTTTAGAGAAGTCATTTTTTACCTGGACAAAAATTGTTACATTCACCAATGGCGTATGGTTACTTACATCTTAAATTGATGCCAGATTAATGATGTATAAATTTAACAATGGAATTAAAATAATTTGGATTTAGTTCAACATTGAGTAACTCTTGTATGCTAAGTGCTATGCTAAGGGATTAGACTTTCTTGTATGATGTCATTCTTTTATAAGTAAAATACTTTAATAGAATAGAGACATTAGTATAGAAGATAATGTTATTGGGGACATATATTAAAATAACCTGTGTTAATTTATTCTCTTAATGGATATGATCTGATAGAAGTTAACATGAACTTGATTATGAAGCTGGTTATATTGGTTAATGCTTTTTTGAGAATTAACCAGAGGCATGTGAATGACTTAGATTATTGGTTTTAGTTCTGAGTTACAAACTTAAGGAGGAAAAGTGTTTAAATGTATAAACTTTGAAATGCTTATACCATAATATTTTAAAATTAATTTTATTTTACCTGAAAAGTTATCATTTTTTTAAATAGGTGTTTACTAAATTTTATGTAAAAATTAAAACTTTAAAAGCATGATTTAAGCCGGGAGTGGTGGTTCACTCCTGTAATCCCAGCACTTGGGAGGCAGAGGCAAAAGGATTGCTGTGAGTTCCAGGCTTGCCTGGGCTACATAGTGAGTTCAGGGCCAGCCTGAACTACAAAGAGAGACTCTGTCTCAAAAAAAAGCATGACTTGGGCCAGAGGGTTAGCTCAGTGGTTCCAGCACCTGCCTCGCAAACGCAAGGTCCTGAGTTCGATCCCCGGTAACCACATATAATGCTGGGCGTGGAGACACGCCCACCAACAGTCAACACCGCATACCACCATGCTGGATGTGGTGGCTCACACCTGTAATCCCAGCACTTGGGAGGCAGAGACAAGAGGATTGCTGAGTTTGCGGCGGCATGCCTGGGCACCATAGTGAGCTCAGGGCAAGCCTGAACTACAAAGCAAGACCTTGTCTCAAAAAGCAAAAAAAAAAAAAAAAAGCATGACTTAAAAAAAATTAAAAAATAAAAAGTGTAACTTGCAGCTCCCCAAATTAATTTTCAGCTTATAAGGAGCTTCAAAGCTTAAACCATTTTAATGGAAAAGGATTAGAATTCTATCCAACCTTAAATTTTCCTACTTGTAACCAACTTTAGTTTATTATTTTAACTCTCATGTAATGAGTTTTCTGTCTTTAACTTTAAATTCCATTCCACAGTCAGAATTCCACGAGAGAGATACATTTTACATATTCAACCATGTTGACATCAAAATATACTATCATGTTGTTGAGACGGGGTCCATGGGAGCAAGATTAGTGGCTGCTAAACTTGAACCAAAAAGGTAACTATACAAATAAATAAAGAGTAAATAAATCAGTATAGTACTGTGTAGGGCTGTATAGGTCCAAAGAAGTATTTTGGTCCCAATTGCTATATTCCTTTAGCAGCATTCTGGCATGTCAGGATCGATGGTTGACTAGAGAGCAGGAGCGTTGGCACAAACGTTTCCCCTTAGAGTAGAAAGAGCACTTCCCCAGTGGTGGGTGACCTTCCTATGGGCAGAGGCCACGGAAGCTGTGGTGCTGTTGTTTCTGAAGCCTCCCTGCGATGTTAGCATCGGATGCCAATATGTGAAGAGCCTCTGAAAGAGCATTGTGAGGTTGTTGGAGGTGTTGGCATGCAAATGTATTTTGATGAAATATTCTGTTTTGCTGTGACTTCTTGCCACTGAATTAGCCATTTTCTAATATCACTAATGGTAAAGAAATGCTCTCCATAATAAGGTGGCAGTTCATTTAAACTACCTGTGATTTTTTTTCTTTTTGAAGGTCATTTAGCTGAGCACCCTGGCACATATTTGTCGTCCTAGTACTCAGCAGGCTGAGGCAGGCAGATCCCTTGAGCCCAAGAGTTCAAAATCACCCCAAGTGACATAGTGAGACACTATTCCTTTAAAAAAAAAATTTAATGGGCCAGATATTTAGCTCAGTGGTTCCAGTGTCTGCCTAGCAAGTGCAAGGTCCCTGGTTCGATCTCTAGTAATCACATACAATACCAGGCTCATGCCTATAATCCCAGCACTCGGAGGCAGAGGTAGGAGGATTGCTGAGTTCCAGGCTTGCCTGGGCTACATAGTGAACCCAGGGCCAGCCTGAACTACAAAGCGAGACCCTGTCTCAAAAAAAAAAAAAAAAATTAATGATTGTCTAAACATAGATGTTTTCAAAAGTTTGTTTACAATTTTAAGTATATTTTGTATACATACTTATAACTGAGCCATTATTTTTATGAAGTAAATACTTGCTGTTTTAAATGTGACATTATAATTTCATCTTTCACTATCAGCAGCATTGTGAAATATGTAAAGAATTTCTAACATTTATTTCACTCCATTTCCTAAGCTACTTTATCAGCGTCTTGCCAAAATGTTTCTTCCCACAGCTTCAAACATACCCATATAGATAAACCTGACTGCTCGGGACCTCCCATGGATATAAGTAACAAGGCCTCTGGGGAGATCAAAATTGCCTATACTTATTCTGTTAGTTTCCAGGTGAGTTTGTTTTTATCTTTAATATAACTTAGAAATTGATTTTAAATGTGTACTACTTAAACTAATTAAAAATACTAATGATTAAGCTTGTCAAATAGATAAGCATTTAATGAGCTGATTTTTAGGATAGTGCACTAAGCAACATATTCACTCGTAAAACTTAAGTTTTAGTTTAAATGAAATGGTAGAAGAAATTGGAGAATTGAGCCTGATTTTTGTTATCCTTAGGGATGTATAGGAAACAAAAAGTAGAAAACAGGCATAGAAATAGTAGTCATGGCATAAAAATGTTGAAAGCATGTACCTAAAGCATTTGGGAGATAATATTTTCTAAGTCAGGATTTGATTATGAACATAAATGGAGAATTTCTTACTGGCAGATTTTCCTAGGAAATGAAAAGAAGTGTTTTTATCAGTTGAAAAGAGCCTTAAGAGGAAAGTGAAGTTTGTTGTGAAAAGCTGAGGCAGTATTCTACCTCTGGTTTTTATTTTTTGTTTGTTTGCTTTTATTTTTTATTCTTAATACTGGAGATTGAACACAGGGCCTTTGCCCCCGCCCCCAGGCCCATTTTTTATTTTGAGACACAGAGTATTGCTAAATCACTGCATTGCCTACGTTGGGCTCACATTTGGCAGTCCTCCTGCCTCAGCCTCCCATGGTTCTATTTCTGTTATTTAAAAGCTATTTTGAGGGCCTGAGGGTTAGCTCAGTGGTTCCGGCGCCTGCCTCGCAAACGCAAGGTCCTGAGTTCAATCCCTGGGAAACCACATATAATGCTGGGTGTGGAGACATGCCCACCAACAATCAACACCACATACCACAATGCAGCACTCGGGAGGCAGAGACAGGAGGATTGCTGAGTTCGCGGTGGCTTGCCTGGGCTACATAGTGAGCTCAAGGCCAGCCTGAACTACAAAGCGAGACCCTGTCTCAAAAAGCAAAAAAAAAAAGCTATTTTGACAATCTAATATACTTGTGATATTTCATATCCTTATATAGCTTTTTTTCCTCACATAGATTTTAATTTTGTAAGCCCAGCAGAGCAAAACAGCATTTAACACGATTTGTAGGATGTATGTACCTGGGTTGTGATTTCGTGGTCTGAATAACTTATTCCATTTAGTTATTTTCTGAACAAATTAGATATAAATTTTGACATAAAAAATAAACCTTAACCTAGCTATAGTTTTAAGCAAGACTTTTAAAGAATCTAGTTATATAGATATTAGCAACAGTTATGGATTTTTTGTTTTATTTATTTTTAATTTCATCCTGACTTTTACTACACCAGAGTAAATCCTAAATTTCCTGAATGCCATGACTAAGCTGGGCCCTGAGCATTAGAAAGTGCAGGTGCTAACTAGACCCGAGGACCAGTGTGGAAGGAAACTTAGGTGCTTATGTGCTTTACAGAAGATGCTCAAGGACTTTTTTTTTTTTCTTCTCCAGGAAGACAAAAATATCAGATGGGCATCTCGATGGGACTATATTCTGGAGTCCATGCCCCACACCCACATTCAGTGGTTTAGGTAAGAATCCTCGGCTGGTTTTGCTTGCCTGCTGTTGTGCCCTGGTGTAAGCATCTCATTTACTCTTGCCCTCTCCTATGTATTCAGAAGTCTAGATCTGGACTCAGACCTTGGCTTTAAGTCATGAGTTGTTTGTCAAGGGAGGCCACACATTCCTCAGAGTTTCTTTATCTAGAAAAATCTAGCACATGGGATTGTTCTGAGAACTAAAGGAGATATGAGACAGTGACTGAGACAGTGACTGAGGCCGTGAATGGCATGAGTGCTTAGTATATAGAAGGTGCTGCTGTTGTTACACTGTTGTTATTCTCTCTAAAACATGACTCAACTCTTTTAGAGAAGTTTGTTCATCCTTCTGTAGTCTCCCCTTTCCTACTTACACATCCTTTTGAAACTCACTAATGCACTGAGGAAAGGACCCACGCCAATCCTTTGTTGATTCCTTGCTGTCTCTGCTACGGGGGTTTAAAACCAATAGTTATTTAATTGTGCTGACCATAAACCAAAAAATACTGAGTCTAAACTATAAAACTACAAGCGCTAGTAGCTGAGCATGGTGGCACACGCCTATAATCTCAGCATTTCAGAGCCTGAGGATAACTGTGAGTTGAAGGTCAATCTGGGATACATAGTAAGTTTGAGGCCAGTGTGAACTACATAGTAAGACCCTGTCTCAAAAAAAGAAAAAGGAGGGCCGGAGGATTAGCTCAGTGGTTCCGGAGCCTGCCTCACAAGCGCAAGGTCCTGAGTTCGATCCCTGGAAACCACATACAATGCTGGGTGTGGAGACTCATGCCCACCAGCAATCAATACCACATACCACAGTGCCGGGCGTAGTGGCTCACGCCTGTAATCCCAGCACTCGGGAGGCAGAGGCAGGAGGATTGCTGAGCTCCAGGCTTGCCTGGGCTACATAGTGAGCTCAGAGCCAGCTTGAACTACAAAGCGAGACCCTTTCTCAAAAAAAAAAAAAAAAAAAAAGGAAACTATAAGGACTAGGGTGCAGCTCAGTGGTAGACTGTTTATCTAGCATGCATGAGGCCCTCAGTTCAAGATCCCCAGGACTGCCATAAATCAATCAATCTAAAATTGAAAAAGTAGAGCCTGTATTATAAGTATTAAAGCTATATGTCCACTAGAGAGAAATGTGGAAGAACTCAACTGACTGAATTTGTTGACTGATGAGTTTTAATTTTTGATTAATGCTGTTTTGATATTATACATTGAATAGGGATTTTCTTGATACTGTCCTATAGATTAAGCTATTGGCGAATCACAGTGTGCTTTTTTCTACAGCATAATGAATTCCCTCGTTATTGTTCTCTTCTTATCTGGAATGGTGGCTATGATTATGTTGCGGACATTGCATAAGGATATTGCCAGATACAACCAGATGGATTCTACGGTGAGTGGGGACATTTTATCTTGTCTTTGGTCTGCTGAAGATAGTCTTTATTGTTGCTTCACAAAAAGTTGAGAGAGTAGCTCTAAGATCTACTGTTAAAACATTCTTCTCAAAAGTTACCTTGAGGGCCGGAGATTTAGCTCAGTGGTTCCAGCACCTGCCTCAAGTGCAAGGTCCTGAGTTTGGTCCCCAATAACCACATACAATGCTGGCCGTGGTGACTCACACCCACCAGCAATCAGTACCACATACCACAGTGCCAGGTGTGGTGGCTCATGCCTGTCATCCCAGCACTCAGGAGGCAGAGACAGGAGGATTGCTGAGTTCGAGGCTTGCCTGAACTACAAAGTGAGACCCTGTCTCAAAAAAAAAGTTATCTTGAATTCACATTTTCAAATAAGGAAGTAATAGGATTTTACATGGAGTTTGTGAAACATCAAAGTTGGGTAGATTAACTCCTAAGAAATTTTTACCTGAATATCCATTAGATTTTTGAAAATCAATTATAGGGCCAGGGATTTACTCAAGTGATACTGCACCCACCTTGGAAGCACAAGCGCCCAAGTTCAATCCCTTACTGCAGGAAAGAAAAGAAAATCAATTACAACTATTTTACCATTTCAAATTTTTGGTATATTCGAAATATAGTGGACCCTCAAGTTAAACCAGCCTGACATACAAACAACTTGGGTTAATTAGGTTAATGGAAGATTCATTTGCCTCTTGTTATCTATAGCGTGGAACCAGGTAAATCTCTAGATCTGCTGACTTGCTACCACTTTGAGTCCAGTCAGCCCTTAGGAATCATTGAGTTCTAAGTCAAGGATCCATTGTAATTTAAATGTCCCATGGTCATTTATTCTCAAACATTTTAAGGTGTATAATGTACATTAAATACCTATTATGATTAATTTCTCAATCCTAAAGCTATTAAATCAACAACTCTTTAAGAAATTATGAAAAGAAAGCCCATTAAAAACAAATCAGTACTTTCTAAATATGTGAAGAATGTGACATTATAATAAAGGTGTATAAAAAAGTACAGTGCAATATTGTTTGTGCAGTGTTCACTGTTGCCTCACACTAGGAACAATGAAAATATTTGATAAAGTCCTGTGTTGGGGGATTGAAGACAGGAATACTTTGTTTTTTGCATGTGGGAATATGAAGTTTGAAACCTGCTATGGGAATTTGGCAATATGGATCCTAATGAATAATATGAATAGCTGACCTAACAGTTTCATGTTTTGAAATTAATGTCAGTATATAAAGGGTTTTAGTTTTTTTATTTTCAAACAGTAAATATGTGATAGTTGATAAGCAGCAGATTGAAAACAATCCAAATACTTATTAGTGGGGACTGATATTATAAACAGTGAAATATCCATATTATAATGTACTGTATAATCATTAAAATGAATGGGAAAACTTTATACATAGAGTAGAAAAGATAGTCAAGGTGTTATTAGGCTGACTGGGCTTAGAGGCTGACATAGGAGGGTCACTGCAAGTTTGAGGGCAGTATGGACCATAGTGAAAAGAAAAGAGTAAAAGAAAAACATCTAGAATTCCAGCCTGTGATTCCAGCCATTGGGAGGCTGAGGGAGAAAGATTACCCTGAGTTCCAAGCCAGCCTGGGCTATTTTGTGAATATAAGGCTAGCCTAAAGTGCATAGCAAGAATAGCAACCCATTCACTGGGCGTGGTGGCTCAAGTTTGTAATCCCAGCATTCAGGAGGCAGAGGCAGGAGGATTGCTGAGTTCGAGGCTTGCCTGGGCCACTTAGTGAACTCTGGGCCAACCTGAATTACAAACCGAGACCCTGTCTCAAAATAAAAAATAAAAAAAGAATAGCAAGAACCTGTCTTTAAAAAGTAAAAAGCCTAGGGATGTATCTCAGTGGTAGAGCAGTTTGTCTGGCATGTGTGTGTAAGCTTTCTATTGCCGCACACAATACCCAGCACCCAGAATTTAAAGGAAGAAAGGTTTGATTTGACTCATATATGAAAGAGATTCAGTGCATCATTAGGTGGCTCCCAGGCAAGAATATCATAGTAGAAGAACATTGTAGAGCAAAGCAGTTTAGTTTAATTCCAGAATGAAAGGGATGTGGGCCCAAACAGAGGCCAGGCCACATCTTGATGTCCCACCCAGACACCTAGAAGTGTGCCCCCGTCTAGTCCCTAGGGCAAATCTCAAACCTACTCATGTTGTCACTCCACCTGAACTCCCACAGTGTGCAAGGATCTGGATTCAATTTCTAGGACCCCAAGGAAAATGATACCAGACTTAAAAGCAAGCAAAATATGAAATATATGTGTAATATGCTATCCTTATTATAAGAAAACCAGAGATTTAGCTCAGTGGTTCTGGCACCTGCCTAGCAAGCATAAGGTCCTGAGTTCAATCCCCAGTAACCACATACAACAACACCGGGCTGGTGACTCACGCCCACCAGCAATCAGTACCACATACCACAGTGCTGGGTGTGGTGGCTCACACCTGTAATCCCAGCATTTGAAGTCAGAGGCTGAAGGATTGCCAAGTTCTGTGGAGCCCAGCCCAGCTTGAACTACAAAGTGAGACCCTGTCTCAAAAAAAAAAAAAAATTATTCATGCATTTGCTTAGGAAGAATAACAAGAACATACTATAGGGGCCAGGGATTTAGCCCAATGGTTCCAGTGCCTGCCTCACAAGTGCAAGGTCCTGAGTTCAATCTCTAATACCAAAAAAAGAGAACACATTATAGTCACATAGGTTTGTCCTAGGAAAGGCTTTCTGGACAAAATTAAGAGGTTTTATTTTCTTTCTTTTTTAAAGTATCCAATAAAAAGTAATCAGAAATGGGCCTTTGTGCAACAATGTACTACCTAAAAAAAGTGTTTTTACTTTTGTCCCCTAGGTTTTTATTTTTATTTTTATTTTTTTATTTTATTTTTTTTTTTTTTTGCTTTTTGGAGACAGGGTCTCGCTTTGTAGTTCAGGCTGGCCCTGAGCTCACTATGGTGCCCAGGCAAGCCGCTGCGAACTCAGCAATCCTCCTGTTTCTGCCTCCCGAATGCTGGGATTACAGGCGTGAGCCACCACGCCCGGCATTGTGGTATGCGGTGTTGATTGCTGGTGGGCGTGAGTCTCCACGCCCAGCATTGTATGTGGTTTCCGGGGATCGAACTCAGGACCTTGCGCTTGCGAGGCAGGCGCCGGAACCACTGAGCTAACCCTCCGGCCCCCCTAGGTTTTTATTTATTAAAAGAGGGGGAAATAGGTGTATTAGGAATAGCATTGTCAACTGTTCAACAAGATATTAAATGGAAATAGGGGAAACTGTGTAGATTTTCTTGAGAAGAGGCTGAAGGAGAGAGCTGGGTCCAGGATTCTGAAGGACCTGTAAGCTATAGAGTCTGAAGGTCATTGTAAATCTGTTGAATTTTGAAGAGCACTGCCATGTTTTAGGGAAATCCCTTTGAATATCATGTGGAGGATTGTTTGGAGCAAGGAAAATGAGAGGTGCAGAGAGAGTTAGGAGACCACTGACGGAATTCCCAGAGATGGATGTTGGCAGACCAGAGGGAGGAAGTGGTGAGTGGATCGGTGTTTAGGAGGCGTGAGAAGCTGAGTGATTGGTTGGTTGTGGAGGGTGCAGAAGTGAGTGACTGACCCCAGGTTTCTGGTCCATCCTGGTTAGTTCAAAGAGTCCCTCTGCTTGCATAATGGAGATCTGCTGAACAAGGACAAAGGCAGAAGCAGACCTGTGTGTTGTAGCCAGGGCATAGCCAGGTCAGCTCTGAGGGTGAGAACCAAGAGGGAGGAGGTGGACGTTCTGTGGGTGTGTTTTGGGTAGGGCTGCAGGATTTGTTAAAGGGTTCTATGGGACTCAGGAAAAGGAAAGACTCATAAATGTCTCCAAGGGTTTGGCAACTCAGCAGCTGGAAGGATGCCATTTTTATCTAGTGGGAAAGACTGTAGGAAGACAGACTTAGATGAAGGAGAGAATCAGATCAGCGATAGATCATTCTGGTGAACATTTCTCTTAAGACAATCAAGTGGAGCTGTTGATTAATTCAGTTCTTGTACATATGTCTGCAGACTACATGTGCAGTTCAGTACAGACTGAAAAATATGTCAGTGGCTCTGCTTGCTGTTTTAGCAAAATAGCTATGGTATGAGGGTTAATACCATCTGCTTATTTTGTAGATTAATGAAAATAGGTTAAAAGGATAGTGTGTAATCAAAGTTAAGTCCAGTTGGATCATGACGTTTGATATAGAGTAGAATTAGATAGGACTTATATTGTTTTTATAAACTTCGCAATAGCTATATTTATGCATTTTAATACACAATCGCTCTCCCGCTTGGTACCAGGTATTAAACTCAGGATCTTGCACTTGCCAGGCAGGCACAGCACCACTGGGCTACATCCCCAGCCCTGTATAGTATTTCTTTAGAAAAAATTCAGAAAGTCATATGAAGTTCTGTTCTTCAGAATTGAAGTAGATATTAACATTTATAAGTTTACAGTTCTTCATAACAGCATGTAAGTGAACACACTTATCTGGTTGTCCCGGACATGTCATATAACACATTGAACAGATTTCATTCCCTTTTTAGGAGGATGCCCAGGAAGAATTTGGCTGGAAACTAGTTCATGGCGACATATTCCGCCCTCCAAGAAAGGGAATGCTTCTGTCAGTCTTCCTAGGATCTGGGACGCAGATTTTAATTATGACTTTTGTGACCCTATGTAAGTATCAAGTGAAAATTAAAGAGTAGAAAATGCTTTTTCTAAATAATTATTTGAAAACAGGTTTTTATTGAAGTAACTAAGCTAGCTTGTTTATGAGTCTTTTAGACAGTCAGAAATGACTCTGCAAGGGATGAGAGAAGCGTGTGCCAGGAACCCTTGCCCTGAAGTCTTCAGGTACGAGCATAGGTTTCAGGACAGTGTGTTTCTCTAGCCAGGGTTGCAGTAGAAGGCACAGCTCACCTGGAATCCAGGGAGGTGTTTAAAGCCACGCATCTGCCTGCTAGTCTTGACTGTGTGGCTAGTCCCAGACTTGCTCACGTACACATTGAGGAAACACTAGGGTTTATCTTGCTTCTGGGATTAGAAGGCTCCTTGAGTACTTCTTGGCAATTTTTTAAGTGGCCTTGCCATCTTGAACGCATCATAACTTCAAGTCCCAGCCTCAAACTGGGGATCTCTGTGAGTATTAGGTGGGGTTTATATTCTAGTCAGCATGAAGGGCTATTGTAGGCATGAGCCCACAAAGCTGACCAACAAGTAAGGATAAGTGGACAGTTGTGCAGAGTTGTTGACCAGGTCCTTGGTAATTTCCATCATTACCCTGTGATGATCATCTTATCTCTTATGTTTGACTGTTTTTTACCCCAGAGGACTTAATATTTTGTAAATGAAATAAAAATAGGTGTGATCTTTACCCACATTAATTTTAAAGGCAGTCATTGGGTCTCATTAGAACTGAAAGCACTTTAGCATACTTGGGCAGCCTGCCCCAACATGGGGCAGATGAGGTGTGGGCCCTGGGGAGGAATTCATGTAGAGTTTGCCTTACGTAGAATCATACTGATTCGTGTGTTAAATGTTACTAAGGTCTGGTATAGCTGAATGCCAAATAGTGTGTGTTTTTCTTGAAGTTGTATTCATTTTCTTATATAAGCGAGAGGGTTTGCACAACCAAGGTAACAGAGTAATTACATTTATACCGTTATAATGATTTGTTTTTCAGTTTTTGCCTGCCTGGGGTTTTTGTCCCCTGCCAACCGAGGGGCACTGATGACATGTGCTGTGGTCCTGTGGGTGCTGCTGGGCACTCCTGCGGGTTACGTTGCTGCCAGATTCTACAAGTGTAAGTAAAAGCCACTGTGATTGGCATCACATCAGGAATTGGGCTGGGGATTTAGCCCAGTGGTGCCACATTTGCCCAAAAGCTCAAGATCCTGAATTCAGTACCTGGAAAATTCAATACATTCAAAAAATGAAGTTCCTCAGGAATTATTCTGACTGGTTGTCAGATGGGATTACTCTACAGACAGTTGGTATTGTTGACAGGTGTGTCAGGTAAAAGAAGCCTCCTTGATAATGTCTTTTGTTGCGTCAGTGAGTGACCCTAGGTTTGTGGGTTCAGAATGGTTCAGTGGTAAATTGAGCAGTTTAGATGCTGCTTGTTCACCACTCCCCATCTCCTTTTGTTTTACGCTTTGGCTTAACAGATGGGGCCAGTTTAGATTTGCTGTGTTCATGAAAGTATAGAGACTATCAGAGGAATAAAGTATGCAAATAAGTATCATTGATTTTTTAATAAAGCATATAAAATCTACATAAACAGTTTTTTTAAAATCTAAGAGTTCTTAATGTATCCGTTTAATCTTTATTTTTTTAAAAACTATATTTCAGGGCCGGAGGGTTAGCTCAGTGGTTCCGGCACCTGCCTCGCAAGCGCAAGGACCTGAGTTCAATCCCCGGT
>PVIC010033710.1:6760-20081 GCA_004025085.1 Thryonomys swinderianus | reverse complement strand
GGGCTAATGACCCACCCTGAAGTTCCCATGCGGGAGGGCTTTCCTGAAGGAAGTGGAAATACCTATCTCTTTGGTATAGGTCCTGCTTATAAAATTTAAATGGCTTGTCTTTATAAGTAGCTCTTAAATAGTAAATATAGACAGGGATAAAATAGTAAAATAAATGAGAGGAAAATAAAAGAATTCAAAATTGAGAGAGGTACTTAGCAATATAAAAAGCAAAAGAAATGAAAGATTTCTGGCAGTACAGACTTTGAACTGCACCGTGAATAAAGACAGTTTCAGGAGAGGATGAATGGATACTTCAGCTGTAGTGCCAGGCAGAGAGGAGAGCAAAACCCAGGCAAAGCCAGCTACTGTGCGCTCTAAGCGTTAAGCCAGAATGCTGCGCATCGGTCATAGGTAGGAGGGGCTGCTCAGGATTTAAAGAAAGCAGTACCAGCCGGGCGTGGTGGCTCACGCCTGTCATCCCAGCACTCGGGAGGCAGAGGCAGGAGGACTGCTGAGTTCCAGGCTTGCCTGGGCTACATAGTGAGCTCAGAGCCAGCCTGAACTACAAAGCGAGACCCTGTCTCAAAAAAACCAATTAAATAAATAAATAATTTAAAAAATTAAAATAAAGATAAATTTAAAAAAAGAAAGCAACACTGGTCAATTCTTTGACTCCTAAAGATTATTTTACCCGTGAATTCAGATTATTTAAGAGGTTTTTGTAATATTCTAGTGAAAAGAATAGAAACAGAGACAAAGGAGCAAGATGTGGAAAGTAGAGGTTACAAAGAGATTGATACAAACTGAGTCTAGGGGTCTGGAGATTTAGCTCAGTGGTTCCAGTGCCTGCCTAGCAAGCGCAAGGTCCTGAATTCGATCCCCAGTAACCACATACAACAATACCAGGCATAGGCCTCACGCCCACCAGCAATCAGTACCACATACCACAGTGCGGCTCATGCCTATAATCCCGGCACTCAGGAGGCAGAGGCAGGAGGATTGTTGAGTTTGAGGCTTGTCTGGGCTACATAGTGAGCTCAGGGCCAGCCTGAGCTACAAAGCAAGACTTTGTCTCAAAAGCAAAAGAAAAGTCTAAAAACATCACACACCATGTTACTTTCAGCATCTGGGAACATGGACAGAACACATGATGTCATAAGACACAAGGGAAGATTCAGTAAATTCCTATGAATGGATAAAGCCTTCATTTTCACTAAGTATTCTGTACTTGAAGCCCAGTTCTGGACTATAATTTTTCCTTGGGGCATATGATACTATGTGACCTCAATAATGAGCAATAACCCAACTACTACACAGACCCAAATCCTCCTACTGAGGATAACCATAGTAGTTCACTAAACTTCAGATTCCTCTGCATGGTTCTTTTTAACTTTAGGAGGTGGAACATAAAGATATCTTTACAGAAGACAATATTGTGTTACTATCAAGGTTTTGTCAATGCTTTACATTATTTGTGTTGACATAGAAGAAACAACAATCCATGAGTGAGGAAAACACAGCTATATCGCCACTGACATTATACCTTCAAACAAATGCACACACCTGCACTCGCAAGAGGACTAAGGATACAACTCGTTTTAGTGTTTAGCTTTTTGTTTCTAGCTTACAGAATAATTGTAAATTGACCATTTTTCCTGTTTGAAATGAGAAATGATCTATTTCTTTTTATTGAATTATTTATTGGCACATTTTACTTACACATCGGGACCACACTCAACATTGAGAATCTGTAACAGTATATGACATGACTTATTTCTCATTTTTTCCCCCTCTCCTACACTCTCTACAATACCTTCCCGGTTTTCTATATGCATACCCTTTGTTTCCTTTTCTTATCATCACATTTTTTTCCTTCCCTTTGTTACTAGCACGGAAAAACTATTGGATAGTTTATTACATACTATTGGGTCAAAGATAACATAGAACACATAAACTATGATCACACCCATAAAAGAAATAGTTGACTTTTGTAGATTATTTCAAAAGAAGATAGAGGATAGATAGATAGATAGATAGATAGATAGATAGATAGATAGATAGGTAGATGAAAAAGAAACAAAGTGATTCAATAAAGAAATACTATTACACTATCTACCACAAAGGATAATTTAAGTTCCTAAAATTACACCCCACAATGGGACTGAGGGACTGTAAAATATAAAGTTGCAAAAAACACGAACAAATATTTGACACAAATTTTGAAATATAGTTTAATGAAATTTTTGGATAACAAATAGAAGATGTTCTGTGGAGATTTTGGAAAGGAAATGGTAAAGGTAGATGGAAAAAATTTTACTGTTTATTTTTCCAACTTTATGTCAAAACCTGGCCTAACAAGCACAGAGCAGTTACTCTGGGATTTATGCTATGCTTACCCAAGCAAAAGATAGGGTAGGTGGTGATTTTTCACACTTATTTCTTAACAATCTCTAGTGTTACCCAAACTGTTTTATAATTTAAATGTTTTTGTGTGGCTCAAAATAATACTGTGATTTTGTTACCTTCCCTGAGATACCGAAGGTTATGTTTTCTAAGCATTTGTTACTTAAGTCTCTGTCATTTCAGTGTTGGTAAGAAAAAAAGGCCTCCCAAGAGAAAAGTATGCATGAATGAATTGCCTTCATATAAAATACATTCTTCTTTAAATATTAAATATTCTGTTCCACATTACACCAATGATCTTTACCTCCTAATCTGTCCATGCTTGTAGGCTCAATTTTTCTGATTATCAGATATTTCATCTTTATGACAGTATCACACAGTTGTTAGTCTTACAAAGGTTGTCAGAATAATTTTATATTTATGAGAAGTATTATTTGATTAAATACCAGCCACAACACAATGAAATAGGCTTTATTTCCATTTCAAAGATCACCAAAGAAGGCTTAGAGATTAAGCAACTTTTCTAAGATCACAAAACTATCAAGTGACCGGAGCAAATTGCCATGATGTAATACCCCACAAACTTATTCCATAAGCATCAGTCACCTTTAAATTTATCTGACAAATTACAATCATTTATATATATAGTAACTATGCTCTTTTAAAAATTATTTCTTATTTCTCCAAGGGAAGTAACTAGAGCTGCTACCTAGAGCTGCTTTCTTGTATGAAAAAACTAGAGTCACCCTTTTTGCCTCTTTCCTCTTCTCTGTCTTTCTCTATATTAAAATAGGCCCAAGCTAACCCCTCTGCCCCACGGGCCGGCCGTGCTGATCATCCCATAACTATTGCTGTCCAAGTTGAAAAGCGGTTCAAAAGCACTCCTGACTCAGCCTATATATAGTTAGCTAAGAACTATAACTAAGTTCTATGTTGCCCCGCTGTGTTTATCTGATTAGTTCACTTGAATAAATCTCAAGCATTTTTCTCTTATATATATATAGATAGATAGATTATATATAATATATAACTATATATTATTATGTAGATATATATAGATATCTATCTCTATATATACTCACATATATGTATATATATATATACACATATATATGCATAAGTATGTGTATATATTTCCCGATTATTTTTCATGGGTATTGCATGACACAGGATTACACATCCCAAAAGGGCAGATTTAGGAGACTCTGTCATGATGCCCTAAAGATAGCCTTTTCTACTGATACCACAAGAAAATCGACCATTTCTGTGTCTGTCATCTGTGAGTCATCGAAACAGCAGTGATTGTTGATTAAGCTATTTTAAAAATCCTTCTCATAAGTATAGCACTAGAAATAATCAAATATCTTGCTGGCAGCACTACTCGACTGTCCCGTGCTATTGTGGCAGAGCAGATGAGGAGACCGTGACTGAGTAAAGTGGCTTTTCCTTCATGACCCTCACGGTCGCTCCTGTGTGTGCAGCTTCCTCCTGCTTCGCTTGCTCACAGATAACATTCATTCTAGGGTTGTACACGTTTGTCATTCAGCTTTGTTGTTCCTAATTCACAGAATGCAGTGACTCCACGTATTCTCCGTTAGTCTCTTAATTACTTTGGCATTCCTTATTGCCCAGTTAAGATTCTGTAGAGCTTCAGCTATATTCCATATATATTCAAGTCCTATAATTTAACTTGTCTTCAGAGAGAAAACAGAGGTTAAAAAGTTAGTATTTCTCTTCTTGTCCCCAGTGTTTCTATTCTTTCCTTTTTCTTATAGCACAAGTCAACACTTTCTTGATTGTATTTTCAATTTTAATGTGAATAAAATTAAGCATATGGTCTCAATACACCAAGAAAACATTTTGAAACTTATTTTGAATATTCGGTTTGGCCTATTTAACATCAAATAATGCTTGTCTATTTATTTCAACAATGCACTTTGTTCTTGCTAACGAAGCCAGTATAATACTAAAGAAAGATCAAATTATACTCTTCCCTCCGATTGAAAGGTCTTTCCTGTAGATTTACATGCAAAGTGACCCCTCACACCCTCCTACGAGCCCATTCCTGACCATCTTTTCACAATGGGCTTTCTGAGGCCCTGGTGCTTCCTATTCCATTATAATATATTTCCTTTGCCATACCTATGACTCTGAAATAACAGCTTCATTTTTCTGTTTACACTTTTATTGCCTGCCCCCCCATTCACTGTGCAGTTTCTTGTTTATTTTTCATTATCATTAGAAAAACTGTGGAGAATTAAGACAATACTCTCTTATTTTTCCTGTTAAATACAGTAAATAGTATGGGCAGGTCCTAATATGGTCCAACTGGTATCTTAATTAATCTATAGATTTGTTAAAGAGATCATCCTTCTGTCTGTCCATTGGCATGACTGCCTGGTACCCCTCTTTCTTCAGAGAACTAGGACGCCGCCCCCAGCAAACCCACCGACTCTCCTACGCCGTAGTTCCCCAGGGTGAAATTGCAGTAATTCCTTAAAGTATGCGGTACATTATCAGCTACTTTATTAAAGCAGGAGTTTAAGCAAACACGTCACAGCTTTAAATCTTTCCATAAGGAATTTCATAAACTATGTAAATCACTAATTTTTCAGAAACCCTTTTGTAAGACAAGTGAGCTCCATTAGATGCTGGCAAAGGTCACCTCAACTCTAGGAATCCATAAGTTATTTAAATATACTAGAATAGCCGGGCGTGGTGGCTCACGCCTGTCATCCCAGCACTCGGGAGGCAGAGGCAGGAGGATTGCTGAGTTCGAAGCTTGCCTAGGCTACATAGTGAGCTCAGAGCCAGCCTGAACTACAAAGCGAGACCCTGTCTCAAAAAAAAAAAAAAAATATATATATATATATATATATATACTAGAACAAACCTCTGTTATGTGAACAGAAGAACACAGTTTCTAGAAATCATGGAAGATCCACAGAAAAGGACCTAGAGGAAAACAAATGCAAATCAATGGTACTTACCTGTAATAGCAGTTAAAAGTAAAACTCCTCAAACTAGAAAATGAGAAAATGAAAAGAAGAAAAATACATGAATAAAAATTGGGGAATATTATTTTTTCCTAAAGCAAAAAGAGGGTGGTGCAAGAGTTGCCTTAATAAGTGAGATATACTTTAGAGGTTTTGAGATCATACTCGTAGGAGAATAGGACACAGATGTGTAAATATTATATTGTTTGTCTAGTATGAGAAACTGAAGTTGCAAACGAGGCCCAGAATGTACGACAGGTAAAAAGAAAATACACAAAGGGAAGAGGGAACTGGTTGAGAGCAGGGGAAGGAAAAGAAGAGAAAGAAAAAATTTGATGGTCAAAAGGGAAAAATGGAAACAAAGATCATGTATATGGGCGTGGGGGTTGAAAGGAGGGCAGAGGAATGGGAAAAATAATTAGGATGCATCATGTAGAGGTATAAATTCTCAGTGAGGAAGGTGATTGTAATGTACTTCTAAAATATACCCAATACACTCAATTTATTAAAAATATAGTCTCTTAAAAAGTCAAATCTCAATGCGGGCCATGGTGGCTCATGCCTATAATCCCAGCACTTGGGAAGCAGAGGCAGGAGGATTGCTGAGTTCCAGGCTTGCCTGGGCTCCATAGTGTGCTCAGGGCCAGCCTGGACTACCAAGCAAGACCCTGTCTCAAAAAAAAAAAAAAAAAAGTCAAATCCCAGGAAAAGTGAATCACAACAGGAATGTTGGCTGCTTGCACTCTGCCTGTCCCCGTGAGCCAGGCAGGGCTCATAGACCCTACAGATCGACGATCTGCTGCATGCTATGTAGCCCTCTCACGCCCTCGGAGAAGCTAAAGTCTCCACAACATTCAGAGAATTCCTCGTCAAATTCGGGCTCTCGAAAGTCCCAAGTGGCCTCTTTGTTTTACTCCCCCATTCCTAGGAATGCACTGATTTAGCCGAGCTGTGGGTGAGGGTGAAAAGCAGAAACTAGATGAGGATCAGAAGTGAGAGGAGAGCGCACTTGGCAAAACTCAGGATGTTCACCCGCAGACCTGCGAAGATCTTGTTCATAAAACAATTTTATTAGCACGTGTTTGGAGGATACATAGTGAAGATGTTTATCATGGGGAGTCGGAACACGTGCATAGTCCACCTTAGGCCTCGTGCTTCCCGTTCTCCTGCCCCCATCCCGCTCTGTCCCCAGGTCCTTTTCCTGTCTCCGGAGGTCTGCCTCCCTGTGTCACATCATTTTTCCTTTACTTTGCCCTTTAAATAACTTATACTTTGGGTTTCTCGTGTGATATTTACCTGTGTCTGATTTATTTCAATTAACATAGGGCCTCATGCGCATCCATTTTCCTACAAATGACTCAACTTTATCTTCCTTATGACAGAGTGGTATTCCATGATGTATATACCAAAGAATTATTGATTTAAAATAAGTACAACTCATGAGCCATAATTATGAAAGGGGGTTTTGGTGATATTTTATGCATAAATAAGATGTGACTATACCATTGTGGAAGTTACAATATTTTCTAAGAATAGTGTTTCTTATAAGTCAAAGAATCTCACAGATTTTCTGGTCATAACTATCTTGGAAGAGGTGAAACATGGGTGTGTAGTTAGGACACAGAAATGTTCTTAAATTTTCCCTGGATATACTTAACATGTTAATTTGTGTTGAAATTTCTATTCTCAGCCTAATTCTGATCAGTGCTTCCATCATCTCTGTGAAAAAATATTCATGGTACAACTGTTGAATGCAAAAACTGCTGGTCTCAAATGAGATTTTCATATTTAGATGAAATAAATCAGCATTTAATTATCAATATATGAGCTAGAACACACAAAACTATCAAGGAAATGTAAATTATAGTACAATTAGATGATTTAACAAGATTTACTAAATACTTAACACAAACAATTAAAAGATTGTAAGCATAATTTAAACTGAGTACAGTTTTGAACTTCTTTTTCATCTGCTATGAACAATTTAAGACTTTCAAATAATAAGCTTTCTTGATATGGTATTGTGATCTAAAAGATATGGCATTTGAAAATATACTAACAGCATACAGTGTGACAGTAATCCTTGCAGTAATGGCTTAAATCTCTTGTGAAACTGTTTTCCGGAGCCACCACTAATTTTGCAATGTGACTTGATTTTTGAAGGTGAAGCACTATTATGCAGAATCTAATTATTTAGGTTTTTTTCTATTCAAATGTTGTTTTCATTTTAGCTTTACTTGATGTTATATTTACTTCGGGTTGCAAGTACATTATTAGCTCTCCTTACTCTAACAATAGTCTGCTTTGGTTAAGTTTCACTAGTAAGTAAAATGATAGAAATTGTGTTATTACATTTGAAAGGAGTGATGTGATTTTATTTATATAGTACATTATAAAATAATAATTTATGGTAACCTCTAGATGTCTGTCAAAGACATCTCAGTTTTTCTTATCCCATATACTGTATCCAAAGCTGAATGAAGAGGATATAAAAATGTTAAGCAACAACCCAATATCGATCTGTGAAACTGAAAATGTAATAAGAAAAGCTACAACAAAGAAAAGCCCTGGTCGTAATGGCTTCACTACTGAATTCTACAAAACTCTTAAAGAAGAGTTAATGGCACTACTTCTCAAATTCTTTAATGAAAGTGAAGGATAACTCTTAAATATGAATTTGTAATTTGAAATGTGTCTTTTACTATGTTCATTATGTTCTTTTGAACCTTCAATGAATAAGTGACAATAATAGATTCTTACAATATTTCATCTTTAAGAGTAATTGCATCAAAATCTTACAATTTTATTTTCTGATATGTAAACTATCAAGTCATGTACATGTTTAAATTCAAAGGATGATTAATATCACCCATTTCTGCTTCCAGAAATCAGAATCTGATGTGGGACTTCTTGCAAACACATAGGATTTGTTTTGGGATTCTCTAGGATTTGGTTCTTATATATAAGTAATGATGTTGAAAAATAAAACTTCAAAAACTGGAGGCTTATTACAGTGTCTTTCTATTCTCTACTCAAAACATTGTAGATGTTTTAGATATTGATATATGGATTTGGCTCCTGGTGTCTTTTTTATCATTTGGAACCCACGAAGAAGGACTTTATTATTTCACAAATTTGAGCAGATCTGATTTGGGCAGGCTTCAGGGAGGCAGATGCATGATGCTCTCTTATCCCCTGATGTTTAACTTAAAGACTGAATCTTCTTAAGATTTCTCTTACTGCAAAGCTCCAACCACTAAGGCATCTTCTCCTCATTCAAATGGGCTCATCATCAGGTCCTCTTCCAATCTTACTTGAGATTTGTCACAAGAACTTTTAAAACTGTGTATTTAACTTGTAGCAGCCATTTGAAGTTGACAAAGTTACTGGGGTGATTTAGAAAAGAACATTTAGGAGTTGTGGGTTATATTTCCATCTTTATTCCCAGAGAATGAAGGGAAAGCTGAAATCTGTGCTATATACTAACGTCTTAGGTCTTCAAGGAGAAATTTAAGACAAGTATATATAAGATAATGGTTGTAGGTCAATTTACCAGAAAGTTAAAGGGAAAATATAAATATTAAGAAGACATGTAATCATTCAATTTAGTAAACATATAACTCAAATGAAACCAGATGTAACAGCATGGGTTATGACAAAAGAATTCAAATTAAATGCACAAATTATAAATAAAGAGGGGTTAGTTAAATGTATTTTGACGTAGCAGTTGTTCCTTGTCAAGTCAATAATATTTACTTGAGTAATATTTCTCCTAGCAATAATCAGCATGTGCCAAGAGTGAACAATTTTTTTCCTTGGGTTTTTAAGATTCCAGCTGGAGATTAAGAGCATAAGAATTTGCAAACTGGGTCAAACTAGAAATATCTCTGTCTTCTGATATTTTTTGAGATGGCTGAGCCAAATATGATTCCAGTTTACTTTTAAAACTAAATGCACATCCATAATTTATTTATAAATCCCCAAACTCATTTTGAGCTTAAATATATTCTCAGCCCACAATCTCTTTTCTAGAATTCTTTTATGTGTTACTATTTCATAAAGCATTGCACAATAACCTCTTGTTTCTGTGTAATCTTTTAAGCTATGTTTTACCACTAAAGATGTTCAATGTAATCTCTTAAGCTATTTTTAACTACTAAAGATTAGTTCCTTTTAATAATGGTAATATATTTGAATGATGTCTTCAAAGTCAAAATACTATTTCTTTTTCCTTTCTTTTCTTTACTTTTTTTTCCCTTTCTTTTCTTTTCCTTTGCTATAACCCTTCTTCCTGTAGAAACCTCTTGAGCCCAGCCTTGTATCAGTCGGGTTTCTATCCGCATTCTGGTCTCCTGAGCTCTGACCAGAATCTTCCACTCAGCACAGTCTAAGGTGTTAACCTCTACTCTTTTCAGCTGCCATCTCCAAACCTTTCCAAATTCTTCCTTTTCCCATAAGCTAATTCCAAGGACAGTTAGAGTCATAGTAATGACCCCACTTCTCTGGTACCAAATTCTAAGTTACTTTTTTCTCATTACTGAGACAAATTACTGATACCCAGAGTTAAAGGGGAAAGGTCTACAGTTTACAGAGGTTTCAGTCCACAGTGTACTGACTCCAAGGCAGAGTAGTGTGGTGGACAGACCTCGCAGAAGCAACTGTTCTTGCTGGGAAGAAGGTAGCAAAGCAACAAAGGATGATTGTAACTCCTTTTCCCTTTATATTTTATTCAAATTATATTACTGAGGATGGGCAGCACTCACACCCTTAATCCTAGTGCCCTTGAGTGTAGCAGTGCACCACGAATTAATCCCGGCTTCACACCCTCTCGATCCAGCCACCTCTGAGACAGCCCCACCTGTGACTTCATGAGACTTCGAAGGGACATTCACACATAAACCATATTAACTGTCCACTGGGAATTTTTAAGTCAAACTTTCCAATTGGGAGTGTGAACTTTACACATCTTAGGTTAACTTTTCTGCCCCTTCCATATGCTATTTTGTGCAGATTGGCTCCACTCTAGATAAATAAAGCTATTACTAATTTGTATTGTCAACTTGCCAATTTTCAATTTCTTTCAAATGAATTTGTTCTTTCTTTTGCCTGAAGTGCTTTACCTCCCATTGGATTCTTTAAGGACAGGTGGATTCTATTTTACTTTCAAGGTCCACCTCAAGAGGGGAGAGAAGCTTCACATACAGTTGGGGTGCAGCAAAAATGTGTTAAAATAAAAAAACAAATCCTCAGGCATTCACTGGCAGGTTTCATTGTAGTGATCTTTAGATTAATGGCTGAAATTAATGTCTTTGTTCCCTGTATAGATTTTTTTCCAGGTGAAGTTTATTCCACTGCAGTGTGGTTCAGCTCACTACTCTATCTCGTTTGCCATTTAATTCTCATGAATCTTCTTAGACCTCATTGGAGGTCTGTCAACTAGCAGCCTATGAATGTTTAAGCACTTTGAACTTTGTGGAAAAAAAATTGACTATTTTGCAGGCGTGGTGGCTCACGCCTGTAATCCCAGTACTCGGGAGGCAGAGACAGGAGGATTGCTGAGTTCGAGGCTCACCTGGGCTACATAATGAGCTCAGGGCCAGCATGAACTACAAAATGAGACCCTGTCTCAAAAAAAAAATGACTATTTTAAAGATTGTTTTTAAGTTTCTTGTCCCAGTAATATCATCAATTAATGTCCTTACACTTCCAATGTTACTCAGAATTAAGGAATTTCCTTTAAATCTGGCCACCTCATTATTTTCCTTCTAATTTCAAACTTCAAACTTAAAGGTTATATTGTATATACTGGATAGGATCATACGGATATATAAAATGGTCATTCCTAAATAGGTGTGTATTATTAACACAAAAACAAGATACATGTGTTTCTACAAATTGGATCAGAGACTGATTAGAAGTTGTCTTTCAGGGAATTTCAGAGAGCTAGTTTGTTTTCAAAGAAGCTCTTGAGAAAAAGAAAGTCAAAACAAAATGAGATTTAAACTCACTTTCCCATTAATCCAAACTGAGGCAAAAACCTCATATTTTGCTTTCAGTGATTATAAGCATTGAAGAAAAAACTCCATATCTCATTGGTAGCAGCCAAGAATTGGTGCCTATTTCACTATTTCACATTACTGAGAAATGTATCCCTATTTTCTCTCTAGGTAAAATGGTATTTATAGAGAACATATTAAAGAAGTTGTGATTATAATCAATAAGTAATTATTAATTGCATGTTCTGCTGAAGTCCATTCTGATATGAGCAAGGCAGAGATTAAATTATTGCTGTGCTAAATTTAAAAGTCTAGAGGATAGTCCTGTTAAGCTCCCACCTGTGTTCTAGAACCAAACTTCAGACAGAGTATAAATCCGGATGACTTTGCCAACTGTAACAAACAATGTTTGCTCTGCAAAAAGCCCTCGCACTGGTGTTTCCACTACTACAAACTTTAGCAGCCGAGTCCCACGTAATACTAAGGTGCTGACCACTGATCCCCTCGCAGTCCCCGTCGCCAGCGTTGGGGGCGGGGCCGCCAAACACGCCCGGGTTCGTGAGGGGAGTCACTCCCCCCACCGCTCCATCCTTCTCTGCTTTCCAGGAACTGGGGAGAAAAGAGTGGTTAGTCCCTTTCCCTGCTTGCTGCTCTCTTCGCTCGTACCTGCTCCACACCAGGCGTTTCTAGCTACCCACATTCTTTTTCCGAAAACCTAAGCTTGTTTCCAGTGATCATAGTTCGGCCGGGTTCCCTGCGTGCATTTGCATAGACGTGGAGAGTTTTCTTTCTCTGTCCGACCACCTGACTAGTTCAAAGGTTGCCTGGCCTGGCCACCTCTCACCTCTGGGCAGGGGAGCATCGAGGTGCTCTTCGACAGAGTGCTGATCCTCCTGCTCCCGGCTCCTTCCCGGTAGGCTTCGAGCATCAGTTTCTATTTGGAGGGAAGAAAAACATGAAGAGCTGCTGTTTTAGATACCTTGCATAAAATTAGAAATGCATTATAGTTTACCAGGCATCGCTGGCTTACTACAGAATGTTAATTATATCAGTTATGTTTACTTCACTGATAGCATATGCAAGAATTTCTTCCCCCACAAACCATGCCCCATGTGGACTTTCTTTCCATAAAAAAGAAGATATTTTTGTTTAGAAGATAATTTTATACATGGTGAGACTTGGAACACAGAAGCAGATGCTATAAACTAAGATAACAATTAAATCTAAAAACATGTCAAGCAGCACCTCCTCCCACACATGCGCACAGGCGCCTACACACGAGAGGGAGAGAGAGGGAGAGAGAGGGAGAGAGAGAGAGAGAGAGAGAGAGAGAGAGAGAGAGAGGGAGAGAGAGAGAGAGAGATGTTCTACTAATTGGGGTCATTTCTTACCCAGTGAAAGTTTTGGTTTCTACTACAAAAGCTCTGAGTAATTTGGAAAAAGGTGAGGTAAAAAATGAATGGAGTACACCCTTGTTCATAGCAGCTCAGTTCGTGATAGCTCAATCTTGGAAACAACCCAAATGTCCATCAATTGGAGAGTGGATGAAGAAGATGTGTTTTTTTTACAAAATGGAGTATTGCTCTGCCATAAAGAATGACAAGATCGATCCATTTAGGTGCAAATGGAGACACCTGGAGGATATACTATAAGTGAAATCAATAGATCAGAGATAGACAATTCCCAGATCTTCTCTTTGGCATGAACACCTGTAGATGCAAATGAGTTCTAGAAAATAGGACAGCTTTTATAGAGTGGAATATTTCTATAGGAAACTTGGTGTGGGAATGTGATGAGGGGAAGGAATAAATATGATACAGAAAGAAAATAAAAGAGCATGTATAAAGGGGGAAGGAGGGGGGAGTGGGTAGGGATATGGGTAAAAATGAGAATTAACTTGTGGCATATACTGGTACAAATTTCCCAATGTTATAT
>PVIC010033709.1:0-20015 GCA_004025085.1 Thryonomys swinderianus | reverse complement strand
TCCTACCTATTCTTCAATGAGAACATTGTCATTTATTTTCACAGTGGCCAGTGTTTGAACTTTCTTGTCATAGAGATGCTGATCCCTCACCTCTCTCTGGCTTTATTCAATAAAAAGTTAAAGCACAACTGAAACATCTACAGAATGGATGTGGGGACTACTACACAGTGAATTTTTAGCCTTACTCTTTTTTTTTTTTTTGCTTTTTGGAGACAGGGTCTCGCTTTGTAGTTCAGGCTGGCCCTGAGCTCACTATGGTGCCCAGGCAAGGCGCCGCGAACTCAGCATTCCTCCTGTCTCTGCCTCCCGAGTGCTGGGATTACAGGCGTGAGCCACCACGTCCGGCATTGTGGTATGCGGTGTTGATTGTTGGTGGACGTGCCTCCACGCCCAGCATTCTATGTGGTCACCGGGGATCGAACTCAGGACCTTGCGCTTGCGAGGCAGGCGCCGGAACCACTGAGCTAATCCTCCGGCCCTTAGCCTTACTCTTAAATATCTAGTCCCTCTAACTACCATGATTGCTAAAATTGGCAAAAGCTCTCTGTTTACTTATACATGTGCTCTGCTTGGGTTGATGTTTCCTCTAAATTTCCTTAGGTTACTTGTTACATTACCATGTCCAAATTTGTTTTGTTATTAGTAAATTTGTGACCTGTGGAATTTGCTTTTTGCTGGGGCAATGAAATCTAGCATTGAGTCTGTTAGCAACATGAAGTTTTTCAAAGAATGAATTGTAAGGCAAAAGGGAAATGCAATCCAAAGTCTTTGGGGAGGAAAGTAGAGTCAAAAGTCAAGGAGACTACAAAAATGTACTTTCAAAGTGCAAGGGATAAGTCATAAGAGAAAAATAGCTCTGAGGAACAGGATAAGGAAAAGGCTAAGTGTGGGAAGTGGCTCAGCATGGAGTAGTTGGACTAGGCATTTATGCCTGGGAGATTTTGGGAAAACTCCCAAGTCAGGGGTCTGCACTTTATGGTGCTGCCCCAAATAGACCAGAGGACCTGCTCTAACAAGGAGCTGCCCTGGGTTTCTCCAGAAATCACACTCTGGCCCTGGGAAAATTCCCCTATTTCTGACTGGGCCCACTGAGCATTGTTTCTCAAGTTAGCAACATGTTGTTCTCCTTCTAGTTTCTATGTAGGTTAGGACAGAGTTCAATAGAGTTAGCAGAATTAACTATATGATGGATGTACTTGCTCTTCAGGTCTTATTCTATTAAAAGTTAAGCATTAATCGTGAGTAGTACAAAGAAGTTAGAGTTAGAAAAAAGATTTAAGAAAACTGTAGTTTGATATTTTGAGAAACTGATTCCAGACATATGATCATCATGTTTATAGTTACCATTTTGTTTCTGTTCTTGTTCCTAAGAAATGTCCTGATTTCTTGACTACCTGTTTTGTTTCTATAAACCCGATGATAAATGTATAAGATAATATGTAACCATTATTGACATCATGTCACCCTTCTAAATCAGTATAAATATAGCCTGATCAATAAACACGGCACCTACTCAGTACTGACTGAGAGGTCCTCCTGATCCCATCTTTGTCTGTCTTGTGTTTTCTTCATCCTCACCCCCCCCCCCCTCAGGTGCTGTCCAATTGCCGGCAGTCTCCGGCAGCTAAGGGCTAAACTAGGAAGGCTTAGTTCTTGAGCAGCTCAAGACAGCTTAAGATAGTTCTTGAGGAGGTCTTCTGAAACACCCTAGGTAGAGAGTAGATTCCCTTTTGAAAACCTGGGAGCATAAACTTTGTTCTAATTCCTTTATTCAGCACCAGTGAATCTTAATTCCAAATTGAAAGAAATAGATGCTCTATTTAGAGTAGATGCTCTATTTAGAAATGTGGAGTTCTCTCAAAAGATATTTTGGAATATTTGAGCAGCACAACTAACCCTTATACTTAAACATTCAGTTTTATCTAAACTAAACTAATATCTCAGTACTACAGTTACTTCCCTATTTTCTTAGCCTATTTCCCACTACCAAAGGCTTCATTTTAAGTTTTACATGGATCCTGTAAGATCTTTCCTAGTTCAACTATTTATTTGAATTTATCTCCTTTGACTCTTTCTGGTATCCAAACCTATATGTCTAACTCTAAGGGTATAAAATATTTTGTTTTCATTCTGCCTTTTTACTTAAGAATCTCAAATTAACTAAGGATCTCTTATATTGCTAAGATTTTGGCAGGTCCCATGTCTATTTGGACAGTCTGATGTCTCTTAAAGAACAAACTATTAAATAAATCTGTAAACATTAAATAAAACAACATGTCATCTCATGTGATTGATCTGTGTGTGTGAGCAAAAAATAAAGCTACAGAAATCATCTAATTTCAGATCAAGAATACAGTAATTGCTTGTTAAGCAAAACACAAATATCTCATAGTATAGAAATTCAGTTAATGTTTATTAGATGAATGGATCAAAATGATTATCATACATGAAAATATATCAGATTCATAGTAAATGTAATGGTTGATGAGACTATAGACAGGTATCTAGGTGTCGTGTTAGAATTTTATTATCTTGAAAAGGTATGAAGAAAAAAACTCTAACAAAAGAAGCAAATATTAAATGTGCTTATTCAAGAATTTAAATAATGCTGTCAGTTGGCAGTGGTCTATTTTTAAAACTTTGTGAGATCACTACATGCTTAGTATATTATTCTGCATTCCTTATTAAAACCTTTGTAGACTCCCAAGAAGATGGCAGAGTGGTCAGCAGAGAAACAGCTTCACTAAGATACGGTGTCTAGATGCTGGGATATAGCAATGTGAGGAAGTGAAGTAAGTTCCTGGGACCCAGCCAAGACCTGAAATGAGAATTGAAGCCCACAGAGAACATGAGAAAGAAATTTAAACACAGAAAAAGGAAGTGGCAAATGGTTCCTGCTACCTGGGTCCAGGCTTGTGTCCTGGGAGGGGTGGCTCAGACCTGTGCATGATGACTACTGCCAAACCCAGAGTCCACTACTGAGAAATGTATCCATGGAGTAGAGCAGTAGACACAATGGACTGCGTGGCTGGTGAATTCTTCAGATTCAGATGTCCTCTGGGAGAGGAGCATTGTCTAGTAGCCAACTTGAGAGGGGCCAACCCAGGTTGGACTTAGAGCAGCTGTGGGCTTCCTTCATCTAGGAGTTCTTAGTATCAAGGTGAGGTGAAACTGAGTTCAAGTCAGCAGGAGGTCAAGGAACTGAGTTTAAGCCAGGAGGGAGCCCCTTTCAAGCCTTCAGGAGGCACACAGTGTGTTGCTAGCTGAACAACTCAGGTTCCAAAGCCAGAAACCAGCCTGAGCTTTAGTGGAACTAAAGGTACAGCCTTGTTGGAACATCCATTAACCCACTTTAAATCTATTACTGGGATTAATCAACATGAATCTGGGCTCTCTCTGCTCATTCTCTCTACCAGTGATAGCAAACATATGTCCTGAAGTGGGTATTTATTTTTATTTTTCTCCTTTTTTTTTTCTTTTGGGCTTTTCTTTTCTTAATTATTTATTCTTTTCTTTTTTTTTTTGAGACAGGGTCTCGCTTTGTAGTTCAGGCTGGCCCTGAGCTCACTATGGTGCCCAGCCAAGCCTTGAACTCAAAAATCCTCCTGTCTCTGCCTCCCAAGTGCTGGGATGACAGGCATGAGCCACCACGCCCAGTGCTGTGGTATGTGATGCTGATTGCTGGTTGATTGTTGGTGGGTGTGAGTCACCACGCCCAGCATTGTATGTGGTTACCAGGATCGAACTCAGGACCTTGCGCTTGCGAGGCAGAAGCCGGAACCACTGAGCTAAATCTCTGGCCCTTTATTCTTATTTTTATCTGAGAGCAAACATTGCTTCTAGTGGCTGTTTTGGTCCTCTTTTTGTTTCTCCCTTCTCTCTTTCCTTTCTGTCTTCTTGACCAGTTTTCCAAAATATGCATAATATCCTTTGTCCTTTACCTTTATTTCTAATCTTTCTCTTTATGGGAGAGGTCCAAGTGTGGCTAGGAGAAGTACACCACATGCATATTTCCTAGAGTGTGCTGGTTGAGATTTATCTCCCAACATGCCCAGGAAAATTGTTAGGAGCTCAAGCACATTGGCTTTCATGTGTTGAGCCTTGCTCCTGGCCTGTGAGCTCCCCCAGGCCCCTCCTCTAGTTATCTCCATGACAACCTCAGGCTCTACAAGGCTGACCTTAAGAGACATTATATATGGCCTCGCCCTGTCAGTCTATTCCATATATCTTTAACCCCCTACACCTCCCTATATAAGACTGTGCACAGCTCAATAAAAACAGAAGCATTCTAAAAACCTCCGGAGTCTGGGTCTTGACTCTGCACCTCACCCTCCCTGACCAGGAAACCTACTACATTTCACAAAGACAACATTTCTTTTCTTTTATTTCTCAGTTTTCCTCCCTAATCCCTTTTAAATTTTCTCCTCACAGAGTAATATCATCATATTGAGGGCATACTTGTGGCCAAACCTCTCTCCAGGTGCTTCCACTTATCTTCTCTCTCTCTCTCCTGATGGACAAAAAGAGGACATGCCCCTTTAAGAAACCATAGCAATGCATAGATGCAGGTGACGCAGGTGTCGCAGACTAATCACACATTGCTAAATGCTGCTTCCATGTTTGTGTCTAATCACATCCCACTGTGAGCACTGTGCCCACTCTCTCATCCAATCACATCTCAAGGCACCCAATGTGAATGCCTGTAACATCCAAAAAATAAAGGAGAAGCTCCCCACCCACACGAAGTCTTGTTGTTGTATTTCCACATCCTCGCTCACCCTCCCAAGGCTGTAGGATAATGGAGACAGCACAGTAACTGGACCAGGCCAGATTACAACTGGTGCCCAAGTTTGGGGCACACTGCTGTGGGTAATCCTCCCTGCCCTCAGCATGACTCCACGGGACAACAAGGACCAACAATGACAGTAACTGCTGCTCCCAGCCTGGGTATTCTACACCAATGGGTGAGTCACATTTTGCTTACCAGCCCTCCTCGGCAGTCTATAGCAAAGTGAGAGTCAGTTTTCAGCTAGCAAGCCCTACTGTTGCCCATCAAGCAACGGCTCACCCCTCAACCTTAGCCTATAAGGTCCATTGCTGCCCATCAGGCAACAACTTGCCTTCCTCTCAAACTTTGTCTACCAGGCCCTGGCCCTTCCTAACAGGATGTGGCCACCCTGTGCCTATCAGGCGACTGCTTCCCCCAGCTCTTCATCCTTCCCCTCAAGTTCTGCTCTGCCTTTCATAACCCCTCCATTCATAACTTACTTGGTCTGTTCACTGCTATGTTTGTTGCTGGGATCCTCTGCACCATGATCATCCTCCCCCCATGCCACTCTGGCACACCACCATCTTCCCAGAGCCACTATCCCATTGTTTTCCCCTCAGGCTACCATGTGGCTGCTGCCATGTTGGGATCACAAACCCCAGGGCCATATGTGGTCACTTTACCCTCTGGGTTCTGCACACGTTCAATCTTCTGCTACCACTTCCCCAGATTTCCCCCAACTTCTCCGTTGCTTTGCCATTATGGGTGTTCCCAATAAACTCAAGACTGATAATGGCCCAGTTTACACCTCTAAAGCTTTCCTAGCCTTCCTTGCTGACTATCATATTCAGCATTCCACAGGCATTCTCTACAATCTGCAAGGACAGGCAATTGTAGAAAGGGCAAACAAAACACATACAAATGTTTTAGAAAAGCATATGTAAGCATACATAAGCATCCAATGAGCCCACATGCATGTGTTTGTGGACCTGCTTTTGGTTAGTTCTTTATATAGTCACTACATGGTCTCAAAAAATCTAAAAAGTGGTTAAGAAAGGAAAGAAAGGTAATGAAAATAATAACTAAAAAGAAGAAGAAAATCATGGAAAAATATGAGAATAGTGTTTGTGTGGCTGATCCTGCTAAGATGTAAGCATGACAATTAAATCTACCATCTTGACAACTTACAGAGAAGATATTTGTATAAGGAAGCTAAAGTAGTTAAATAAGTTAGTTCTTAAATTCGTTAGTTATGATCAACAGTATTAGATAAGGTAAAAAGGCCAGTATTAGTGTGAATAAATGAAAGGCAGATGACAGTTTAAGGCCTACTTGACTCTATAATTTGTGAAAAAATCTAGGACTATAAATGCAGATCTCATAAAGGATAATCCATCAAAAATGATAATGGTGAAATATTTAATATCAATAAGGGAAGGTTTCACAGTTCTAAAGTGAGAATGGATTTGTAGCATAACTAAACATGGTACAGCAACCAGTATTGATTAAAAGGCTGCTGAAAATTACATATGCTATTTCAAAAAGATGACCCAGAGAAATGGCTTTTGCTTTCATCAACTTTTCAATTATGCTGAAACATTTCCAGGAACTCCCCAGGAGAATATGCATTACCCAAGAAGAGAAAATGCCAGACTACAAGTTTGTAGAGGACAAGATAACCTATTGCTATGTACCAATTTGAGAGGTGATTTCAACATAAAGCCTTATTTTATTACTGTGAGACACTTAACAGTATTCAGAAAATGTAAAGTCATGAAAAGGAGGTCATGTAGAGATCTAACACAAAAGCCTGGGTAACAAGAGTACTGTTTTCTTGACTGGATCAAGCAGACCTTCTGTCCTTCTATTAAGAAATAGTTACAGCGCCGGGAGTGGGTGGCTTATGCCTGTCATTCCAGCACTCGGGAGGCAGAGGCAGGAGGACTGCTGAGTTTGAGGCTTACCTAGGCTACATAGTGAGCTCAGGGCCAGCCTGAACTACAAAGCAAGACCCTGTCTCAAAAAAAAAGAAAAGAAAAGAAAAGAAATAGCTACAGAATAAAGGTTTACAACTCAAGGTTCTCTTTGTCATGGACAATGCTTTTCCTCACCCATGACATTTGGAAGAAGAATTTGTTGAAGAATTCTCATTAGTTCAGTGTCTCCCACCTAATAAAACTCCTCTAAGGAGCCTATGGACCAACAGGTTATAGCTAATTTTACAAAGATACATACTACGGAACTGTTCTGAAGTGCTTCTCCATGAACTTAGATACAGATTTAACCCTTAAAGAGTTCTGGAAGGAACATTACAATATCCTTTCCTGTGTGGGGTTACTTGAGGAATCCTGGGCCAAGGTCACTCAAAAGACACTGAGATCTACCTGGAAGAAAATGTGGCCAAAAATTATTCAGGAAAGAGACTTTGCCCTTAAGAATTATAATAGGCTTCTCAACACAAACCTTCAAATTAAAGAGAGGTTGGAGTGAAATATTTCAAGCCCTAAAAGAAAACTATCTTTAGCCCAGATTGATATGCCCTTTCAAGATTAAATATTTTTCAAGATTACTGGAGAAATAAGGTAATTCCTGACAAAGAACATTTGAAGAAATTCATGACCATGAAATCAGCTCTCCAGAATATTCTGAAAGATAATTTAGAAAGAGATAATGAGGACTACAACCCCATGAATCCCAAAAGAATAAATCTACCAGACAAGGCAAGTAATTAAATGGGAGAAAAGGAAGAAATATAGCTTCTTTAATAAATGGTGCTGGGGGGCCAGAGATTTAGCTCAGTGGTTCCAGCACCTGTCTAGCAAGTGCAAGTTTCCTGGTTCGATCCGCAGTAACCACATACAACAATACCAGGCATGGTGACTCATGCCCACAAGCAATCAGTACCACATACTACAAGGCCAAGTGTGGTGGCTCATGCCTGTAATCCCTGCACTCCGGAGGAAGAGGAAGGAGGATTGCTGAGTTCGAGGCTTGCCTGGGCTACATAATGAGTTCAGGGCCAGCCTGAACTACAAAGACCCTGTCTCAAAAAAATAAACAAACAAATAAATAAATAACTAGTGCTGGAAAAAACTGGCTTTCCACATTTACACATGTTAAAGATTAAAACTGCAACCATAGGGCCAGATACTTAGCTCAGTGGTTCCAGTACCTGCCTAGGGAGCACAAGGTCCCTGGTTCAATCCCTGGTAACCATATACAACAATCCTGGGTGTGGGGTGGCTCACGCCCACCAGCAATCAGTACCACATACCACAAATGCTGGGATTGGCTCACGACTGTAATCCCAACACTTGGGAGGCAGAGGCAGGAGGACTGCTGAGTTTGAGGCTTGCCTGAGCTACATGGTGAGTTCAGGGCCAGCCTGAACTACAAAGCGAGGCCCTGTCTCAAAAAACAAAAACAAAAAAACCTGCAACCATAACTCTCATCATGGGTTAAACTAAAATTGAAGTGATCAAAGATATAAATATTTATATTTAAGGCCAGAGATTTAGCTCAGTGGTTCCAGCGCCTGCCTAGGGAGTACAAGGTCCCTGGTTCAATCCCGGGTAACCATATACAACAGTACTGGGCATGATGACTCATGCCCACCTGCAATCAATACCACATACCACAAATTCCGGACTTGGTGGCTCACACCTGTAATCCCAGAACTTGGGAGGCAGAGGCAGGAGGACTGCTGAGTTTGAGGGTTTCCTGGGCTACATAGTGAGTTCAGGGCCAGCCTGAAATACAAAGTGAGACTGTGTTTCAAAAAAAAAAAAAAAAAAAAATATATATATATATATATATATATATATAAATATTCAAAAAGAAACACTAAATCTGCTGGAAGATAGAACAGGTAGAACTCTTAAAACCATAGGTGTAGGAAGACTTTGAGAACAAAATGCTAATTGCACAAGAAATATCCCAAAAGAATCAACAACTGGGATCTTATCTTATTAAAAGGCTTTTGCCCAAGAAAAAGGACATATAATTCAAATATAAAATATATATATGTATATATATATATATATATATATATATATATATATATATATATATATATTCAACATCACTGGTCATATGAGAGATGCAAACAGAAACAACACTGAGATTTCATCTCACTCCAGAATGAATGGTTCTCATTGAGAAATCAACCAAATGCCAGCAGGTCCTGGAGGAAAATGAATACTTTTCCACTGCTGGTAGGTATATAGACTAGTGTATCCACTATTGAAATGAAAGCAACCCTCTAAACCTAGGGTTCTATTTGACTCAGTTACTCTCCATCATGGTATCGTCTCAAAAGAATTAAAAAGTATCATACCACAGTGATAAACGCACACCCGTGTTTATAATTACATAATTTGTAATGGTTAAATCTTGGGAACATCCCAAAGGTACATCAATTGTCAAATACATAAAGAAGACATGGGTTTTTATACAAAGGAGTGCTACTATGCCATAAAAAGGATGATCTTGAGACATTTCTAGCTAAATGGACACACCTTGAAACCATACTCTTAAGTGAAAAAAGTCAGACACTAATGTTCAAATACTGTATTGTTTCTCTGGTGTGAGAATCAAAAGTGTAAATAAGGACCAAAATGTAAATAGATACTGGGAAATGGGAAGAAAACATTAGAACAGGAAGTAGGAAAGGAAGGGAGAAACAACAACAACAAAAAGAATAGAAGAAAACAATGCAAACAAATTTTTGTAAATAAGGTAGGGGAGAAGGGTTGAAGGGTGAGGAAGAGAAGGAAAAAAAAAAAGGCTTTTAAAGATCAAGTGTCCAAACTGAAACCCAAAACCCACTTATTTATCACAAAGTGTCAACACTGCATTAACTCAGAACAGTAACATTTTAATTTAGAAAAAGCAACGCATCCATTAACATCTTTTGTTTTAAAAGATGAAAAATTACAACTGTACCATAGTTTTACCACCACTGATCTAGAATATTTGAAGTCCTTGATGTTATTGTTTTTTTTTTAACAAGAACAATGTGTGTAACAATATAAATTATGACAGTGTACCGGGCAACTTTAGAGTCAGAGGAGAAACTGAACACAGATGTAAATAGGAATTAGCAAAGAAACTTCTAGAAACACATGAAGTGTGTGAGCAATATATTCACTTGTCCAGACCCAGAGAATGGACTTCAGAGGCAGAAAGAATAACAAAAACAAAGCTTTAATGCAGTTATCTCAGTATCTGATGAATAATCACATGCTAAATGGCCACCCAAGCATTCTTGGACCTTAGCATGCAGGTGGTCCCTTCCCCTGTTCCTCCCTGGTGGAGTGAGTTCTAAGGGAGGCCTCGTCTTTCCCTGGATATTTCCTGATGCTTTATCACAGCTTTGTAGGGTAGTTTCCTAGTTCTCTTCCCAATCTGAACTTATGTTTCTTCACAATATTGTCTGTTCTTTACTCGAACTTTCTGAGAAGCAGATGTACCTTGTACTGATTTCATATGACGTTGGAATTTACTGTTTTCTTCTTAACTTTAGCTACAACAGTGTGCTTCTCTCTTTTGCTACTCACACCTACATTCTACCAATGCTCATTTCCCTCAAGGTCACATTGACCCAAAGATTTTACAGAGCACAATTTTTTTTTTTTTTTTACAAAGCATGAATTTTGTAAAATAGAAAACTGTAACTAATTTTCCACTTAAAGTTTAATTTAATTCCATTATGATAATGGAGCCCTTTTCAATTTCTTTTTTTCTTACAAGTCCATTTTGTTGACATGTGGGTTAATTTTACTAATGAATATATCTTTTGCTTTTTGTACATAATGAAGCTTTATAAAGATCTGAATATATAATAAAATATTTTTATAATCACACTTAAAAGCTATGGCCCTAATTCCTATTTACCTTGAACTTCAGTTTCTCCTCTGACTCTAAAGTTGCCCAGTACACTGTCATAATTTATATTGTTCCACACATTCTCCTTGTAAAAAAACAAGAGCACCAAGGACTTCAAATATTCTAGATCTATATTGCTTCTGCTGATATATAACCAGTTTAACTTTTTTGTCGGTCTTTGGCATCAGTATTGGGAAGCAGAGTTCATGCTAACCAAGTTGCCTTGTCTCAACATTTAAACCAGTTATTAGTTCTGAATTTCATATCAAAATGTTATGTAATTTGATTATGATTTACACAATAAGTCTTCTCCTATTTAATAACCTCCTAAAACCTATTTGGTCAAAGAAGTTGTCTGCCAAGGAAGAAAAAACTACCTTAGATCTAAAAGTAGAATTTAGCCAACATTATGCTTCTGAGAAACTGTAAGTTTTCCCATTGAGATAGAGAGAAAGACAAGGAGGTACTCATTCACTATTGCTACCCCACATCATATAGAAAGTCCTAAAAAATGACATAAAAAAAGGAAATAAAAGACAGATTAGGGAGGAAAAAATAAATCGTGGCTTACGGATAACATAATTTTCTATGTGTGAAATCCAATATAATTGATAAAACAACTGGAACTTGTGTTTATAAAGGTTATAACTCAAAAGTATTTACTTTTCTATACACTAGCAATGTATGAGTCAAACTGAAATTAAAAGCAGTAACAATCACATGTGTGGGACAACTAAAAACTCTGATTAAAGGAATCAAAGAGTTTAGAAAACAGAGACATTTGATATTCTGGATAAGAGGACTCAATAGAGTCATGATTTCAGTTTTTCCCAACTTAATCTGATTCAACATAATACTACCTAAACTTCCAGCAGAATAGTTTGTGGATATCAACAAACTAAGTAAATTATATATGAAAGGTAAAATATCCAGAATAACCAGCATAATAATATTAAAACAGAAGAACAAAGTTAGTGGATGGACATTACCTGATTTTAAAAGCTACAGCAAGTAAGACAGGGAGTGTTGCTGAAAGAGTAGGCAAATAAATCAATAGATAAAATAGTCTAGAAATATATCTGTATAAAATACAGTCAACCAATCTTTGTCAAAGGAGCAAAATCAGTGCAATGGTGAAAAGATAGTATGTTTTTCACAAATGATTCTGGAACAAGTAGACATTCACACATAAAAATCAAAAGTTAAAACCTTCACAAAAATTAACAAGGCATAAACCATAGTCCTGAACATAAAAATAAAAACTGCAAAAAGTTCTAGAAGATAACACCCAGAGTACATCCAAATAGGGTTTGGTATGGCAATGACTTTTTATGTACAGTTCTAAAGATACAATTTATGAAAAGTAATTTAGAGCTTATGAAAATTAAAAGCATCTGTTATGTAAAGTCCACTGTCAATAAAAAGGAAGATAAGCCGCCCACCCAAAGAAAATATTTGTAAAACACAATTCTGTTAGAAAAATGCTGACCAAAGAATGTGTTTTAAAATAACCTTGCATCCGGGTGCTGTGGCTCATGCCTGTAATCCCTGCTCTCGGGAGGCAGAGGCAGGAGGATTGCTGAGTTTGAGGCTTGCCTGAGCTACATAGTAAGCTCAGGGCCAGCCTTAACTCCAAAAATGAGACTCGGTCTCAGAAAAACAAAACAAAACAAAACATTGCAGGACTGGGAATTTATTTCAGTGGTTCTGGTGTCTGCCTGGCAAGTGCAAGGTCCTGAGTTCAATCCCAAGTACCACATATCACAATGCTGAGCATAGTGGCTCACATGCCTATAATCCCAGCACTTTAAAAAAAAACAGGTGTCAGATGTAAAGAGTCACAAGAATATATATGTTGACAACTAAGAAAAGTGAAGATATTTGCAGTGTCATATCTCATTAATGAAATGTGAACTAAAAATAACATGAATTAGAAGCAGCTAAAATTTAATACACTAACACCGAACACTGGTGGGGATATTAAACAATCAAATCTCTCATTCATTGCTAATGGAAATGCAAAAGGTTAAGCCACTCTAAAAAATAGTTTCATAGTTTTATAAAGCTAAACATCATCTTCCCATATGAGAGAGGAATCCCACAGCTTGACAGTTACCCAAATGAGTTAAGGACTTTTGTCCACACAAATACCTACAGATAAATGTATGTAGCAGCTTTATTAATAATTGCCCAAAATAGAAATGGTTTATATGTGCTCTACCAGGTGAGTGGACAAATACACTGTGGTACCTTCAGACAATGCAATACTGTATTCTTCATCATTAAACAGATACAGTCATTCAGCCTTGAAGACAGAGGGAAACCTTAAGTGTATATTACTACATAGAGTAGGCCAATCTGGGTATAATTTTAATTTCTTTAGCCCAATTCCTATTACTTCACTGAAATATTTGGGGTGGGTAGTATGTAAAGAAGAGGTGTTTACTGAACTCACTGTTTCAGAAGCTCAAGAACTGTGCTGACTTGGCTTTGCTCTGGTAAGGACATCAAAATAGAGCATAGTATCATAGGGTGAGATCACACTGGGGAGGAGGGAACATACCACCCAGTTGTGTTTCCGCTTGTATGCTTGCCCTTTTCACATGTTGACCTCAACTCAGTTGGAGGCTCTGAGCGTTGGGAGGAGGAGGAAGGGAACAGGGGAAGAGGCCACTCTGCCTCCCAGGAAATGAGCATATAAAGTCAGAGGGAGGGGAGAGGAGAGAAACAATCATGCTTTTTTCCCTGAGCAACAGGCCAGCGCCAACTAGGCTCCACTGAAGGAAAAACAAACAAAAGCTTATTTGTTTCCCTACAGGCACTCCTTACTCAGGCCTCTTCAGGGCAAAGAGGCCCAGGAGAAGACAATTCCTTTTTAAGGAACTTTGGTATCTGCTCCCTGGGGATTCCTGCTTTCCCCTTTTGCTCTAGGCCGAAATTTCAAATGTTTCCTACACTACTCATCTCTCTCTGTCCTTGTCTCTGTAACCTGCCTACTAACTTCTTCACTCTTCAATTTTAGTGGGACTTTATCAGAAAGATTTCTTGGGTCTGTCCCAGGATGACATCAGTCAGGCTTCTTTTTTTTTTCCCCCCTGTGGTATCAGGGGTCAAACTTGGGTCCTTGTGTGACCAAGGTTGGCGCAGTGCCACTTGAGCTAAATAAATCCCCAGGCCTGGCTTTTTTTTTCTTAATCTCCTGGAGGCTTTTGTGTGCAGAGAATAATACAGTAGTTTGTGTTATCCCTAACATTCAATTTTCTACACTTTAAAATGGAATACCTTGTTTTTCTTAAGCTTTTAATCACAACTGAAAAGAATCTAGTAAATTAATTTATAAATCTAAGAATTTTTAGGTTGAATGAGCATTTGTACTTTATTTGTATTAGCTTATCCATCTCAAAAATAAAGTGTTTATAGATAGATACTATATATAAACTTAAATTGTTTTATATTTTACAGTGAGTGAAATTTAACAAATGAATATTTAAATCTTAAATTGTTCCTAAATACATAAGTATATTTTACACACCTAGTTAGTTACATTTCAGTAAATATTTCCATCTACATTCCTAATGTCAATGTACAGTAGAGGACATCTTCGCAAACCTCAAACACCTAGACAAACAGAATGTAGAAATCCTAAAACTGAAATTTTCTCAAACACAAATAATTGTAAAGAAGCTAATAATGCAATTCATTTATTTTCATATCACATTTTAAACATTTCAACATCTTCTACTTAAACTCTCAAATTTGGTGAATGAGATTAACTTAACTATTTAAAATTGACTACAAACACATGTGTAAAATTTCAGGTTTCAGTTAAAATCATTTGTTCATTGTGCTAGTTTTCATCACACAAATCTAATACAGAGCCCATGCAAATTAATATAAATCATTTAAATCATATTGTATTTGCATATAATTTAAGCAAAACATTAAATTCCATTTTTATCATCTTTTTTGGTATAGTCTCCTATTTTCATTACTTAAGTATAAGAGAATAATCATTTGTGTGGTGTTCTTTAATAAAGATACAAATGGTATTAGTTAGGAAACTCTAGCATAGTTCCATTTTAAATTAATTGTATCAGCAGTGTATCTTCAAATAATACCATATTCTGTGGAATTGTTAGGAGATGAACATATGGTGAAAGACAATTTCACATGTAACATGAAGGTAGAATCCCAGTGGTGTTAGGCAGAGTTTTTCAACCTTGGTACTTATTCACAGACTTGATTTACCACCGTTTTTGACTTGTACAGACTAGATGCCAGTAATAATGAACTTTCAGTTGTGACAGTCATAACTCTCTTCAGACCCTCTCAAATACATCCTGGGCTAAGTGAGGTTAAAATCACCTTCAAATGAAAACCACATATAACAGGTGACAGAGTAAGGATTGCTGGAGTTGGAGTATTTAGAAAGTGAAATGGAAAAATAGGAGCTTATAATGTCCCCATGCCATGTCCAGGTTCAGTACTACAAGGGACATAAAAATCTTACTAGTCCCTACAGTGAGTACTGGGTCAGGTAGTGCAACAGATGGAAGGAAACCTTTAGACGAAAGGTTGAGGACACAGGGAGTCTGCTGATTTTTAGTCATTATTTCCAGGCAACAGAGTTATAAGATTTCATGAATTGAGGATTGGTGTGGGGGTGGATCAGCAAAAGGGATTTATAGAGCCTCATAAAAATTAAAGTCTGGTGGAATGAGTAATATGAGCATTTTCTTAGATCCAGGGCTGGGTTTCCTGCAATGACTGACATGAACAGGAACAAAAACATACTAGGTGATGTGACAAAATCACTGCATTTGAGAGATGTAGGAGGAGTGGGGGCTTACTTTTGAACTTTGATGAAGGATCTGCGGGGAAACAGTTTTTGCTAGCTTTTTGAGTTTTGGGACCTTAGCCGCTGGGTTTGTACTCCTGCTTTGCTACTGATTTTGACCATTTGTGTTGCTATAATAGAATATTTTATAAGGAAAGGAGATTTATTTGGCTTGTTATTCTGGTGGCTATAAGGTCCACAAAGCACAACACTGGCCCTCCTGTCTCTCATCAGCTATATCATGGTGGTGAAGTGGAAATGGGCACTTGGAGAAGGCCCAAGTGAATGGATGGTCTCACTTTGTAAAAAAATTGCTGTTGCCAGAAAGCCATTTATTTATGCATGAGAGTGGTGCTCCCCCAGAGACTAATTACTTTCCACTAATCTTTACTTCTTAAAGGTCCCACAACTCCAAGCCCATCACACTGGGAACTAAGCTTTGGTGCATGAATCTTTAGGGAACAAATCACATCCAAACCTTAGCACTTCATCTCTGGGCCCCAAAGTTCACTCGTACCTCAGTGCAAAATGCATTCATTCCATACCAATATTTCCAAAGTCTTACTTCATTTAGGACCACTCCACATCTGAGACTCAAGGAAAATTCTTTAAAGCTGTTACTCTTTAAGATGAAAACTGAGTTAACTTCTAAGGTTAAATGGTGGAAAAGGCACAGGGTAAACATTCTTACATGAAAAGAAAGCAGTTACAGGCCTCAGCAAGTCTAAAACAAGTAGCACAGGCCAGTCTTTAAAACGAAAGCCTCCCAGTCTCACATCCTATACACTGGGCTTAAGGGTGATCTCCCATCGTTTCGCTGCTTTCTCGGGTTGGTGGTGCTCAGGGGTGCCTGGAGTTCTCTCATGGTGGTGTTGCATGGCACTAGCTATAGCTCCACTGTGTGTGTGTGTGTGTGTGTGTGTGTATGGGATTTCTGTGGCAGTTCTGGGCTTTCCCAGATTTTCTCTTGAGACTTCTGTGGAAATTGCAGTGACCTCATGTAGGAACACTACCAAGATCCACTGCTTGCTCTGTTCAAAGTGTGAGCTGTGCCTGGGCCCTCTAGGACCACAGCTCGAAGAGCAGAGCACTTCACTGGAGATAAGGGAGCTGAATCCTGAGGTAGCCTTGGTCAGCATATTGTGGAAAATCACCTCTTGCTCATTTTCAGAAACCATTCTGTCTCCAAGCTCTCTAGGCCTATGATGGGAGGGGTGGCCACCCAGATCTCTGTTGTGCCTTTTTCCTATTGTCCCAGGACAGAGCGTTCGCATGCCAATTCACCCATTCCACTCTTTTTAGCAAGCAGTTCTTTGCTCTTTCCTTGCCCAGACAGGATTTTCTATTTTTTTCCTACTGTTTCTTTTTTCAATTATAAATTCTCACTATAAATAATCTTTAGCCTCTGTTCTCACAGCATAAGTGGTTAAAGTACTCACATAATTTCTGGAAGACTTACTTGCTGAATGCCTTTGGCCACACCTTTTAGATATGAAATTCCATAAAGTCCTAGAGCATGGGTGTAATGCACCCACATCCTGTGCAGTGATGTGAAAAGGGGGCCTTTAATTTCCTACAGGCTCATCTCCATTTCCATCTGAGACTTCACCTGCTTGTCCTTTACTGTCCGCATTAGTATCTGATTGTGAACATTGAACCAGTTTCTAAATTCTAGCTCTTTACCAGTCTCCTTGCCTAATGAGCCTTCACTAAACTCATCTATGGCGCTATGCACAACAATGTAGGCCTTTTCCGATCTGCTTCTTCAAACTCATTCTTCAGTTCTAAAACTGCTTTCACATTTTCAGGTATCTGTATAGCAACAACCCCGTTCTCTGGTACCAATTTTCTATCTTAGTCTGGTTTGTGTTGCTATAACTCAAGGGTGGCTACATTTATTTGGGAAAGAGGTTTATTTCCTTCATGGCATGTGTGGCTAGAGGATCCAGAAAACAAGCCATCAGCAACCTGATGAAGATCTTCTGGCTACATCACCTGGTGAGGAGGTGAAAAGGGAGCTGTCCACATGCCTAAAAACCAAGTGTGTGAGAGACCTTGCTTTAGAATGATCCTTAGCATTAGCACAGTCATGCAGACTGAGACCTACTTACCTTTTACTAAGCTCCACCTCTCAGAGGTTATACCACCACCTCATGGGAGACCAGGCTTCTAGCAATGAACATTAAGGGACACACCACACTCAAACCATAACAGCTACTGAGGAAGAGGAGTGGATTTTTATCCACTACTGCAGGCTCCTGTGTTTGTCTATCAAAAGTGATGTGGTAAAGTAAGCATCCAGCCACGGAGGATCTTGGCACATAATCTGAAAATTTCCTGGAAGAACAGTGGGCTAAAACATGGACAATGGGCTAAAAGCATCACATGTGAATTTTTAACAAAATCTTCAGAAACATACCAAAGTGTCTACTGTATTGTATATCCATACATTCATAGTTTAGTGTTTTTAATTCTTTCACATAATATGTACAAGTACAAATTCCCTATGATGTAAGTGATCATTATGTATATCAAACGAGTACCAATAAAATTAATTTTAAAAATTCTTTCTCATAACCCAGAGAAAGAAGTGTGCTTATGTCATGACCCAGAGTATATATTTGTGAGCATTTGGTGAAAAATACATGCCTTTATTATGCATTTTGGTAAATGCCATTTTTCTATAGTATCAAATGTAAACAGTTTTAAGTTCTTAAGATTCCAAAGTTGAGGTAACTTTATTCTACAAATATTCATTGAGCATCTCCTCCTATTGACAGATGGGGAGAAAAGAAAATAAGGTGTCAATTATGTCTCACAGGCTATTTGAGAAAATAAGACATAGATACTACAAAATAACATTATAGAATTAATCTGTAAAAGTGCTTTGGGATCTTGGCCTGGAGAATCTGAAAACATCCGTTAAGAGCAGAAGATATGTGACCTGTGTTTGACAGGAAGTGGCAGGAGTTTTGTAAATAAAGAACATGTGCTAAAAAATTTCTACTCTGCTCCAGATGGCTATTTCTTAGGAGGAACCACATACAGAACTTGGTTTATACAAATAGGGCTTTCCCACTTTTCTCTGGAATTTGATCCATCTTATCTATCTGCTCTCTTAGACTCTAGGAAGAAATCGTTGGCTATGTGGAATTATAGCTCTGTCGTCTGCCTAAAAAATGGCATCAAAAAATAGTAGCATCAAAATCAATCTTCCAAAAGAAATCACAAGATACGATAGATTTGACCAAAGAAATGACACTCTGAATATCATTTTCTGAAAGTAATTTCCACAGGATCTAGCAGGGGAAGCTCACAAACTAGAGGAGCTCTGACATTCCTGCCAGGAACCTTCATCATTTCGACTGTGATGGGGTTACAGAAGACACTAAACCTGGATGCACTCACAATGCTCGCAGTGTTCTGGGAAGGGGGCTGGCTAGGCAGAAATGAATGGTACCACCTCGCGCCGGGAAAAGGTGGAGTTGGTTTTACAGTAAGCTTTCGAGAAGGGGGGGCACCTGAAATCCAGGTCTGTGTCTCTGAACTTTAGATTAGAAATTGTTAATTTCAGCCCTGGAAAGGGTTTGTCAGACATCTGAGGCTTTTCTGGGAAAAAAAAAAAAAAATAACAAGGATGTGATGAGGTTTGTGGCCAATTTAGCGTCCTGGCCAATCTCAAGGAAGTGGTGGGTCTGGCCAGGAATAGGAGGATATACACTTTTTATTTTTTTAAACCAAATCAGGGCACTCAGCTTTATAGGAAATTCCCACAGTTTGTTAAAATACTTTGTAGGCTAAATAAAATATATCTGCTAGTAACTGAGATCATTTGTCACTGATTTAGAGCATGATAAGCTTTTTAAAAACTTCCTTATTGAAAAGTGAAAATGTTATGACTGGAAAGTAAGTAACATTAGTGTGAGCTAGTATATTAGAGCATCTTCTTAATTACAGCAGAAGATACTAGGGTTTTAAATCTCTCTTACAGTTTTGGTACTAGGAAAATATCTCATAGCAGCCTAGAAACTGTGTTTTAGAAGGAAAAGGATGAAGTTTGTGAGCCTTTGTGTCACTATAGATTAAAACATGGGAAGAAAGGGCTTGATCAAGAAGATTCCAGTGGAAATGATCTTGTTTTCTAATTCGTATTTCCATTTAGCACAGTTGGAAAAAGGGAGGTTCTTTAGGAAGGGTGAGCTCTGGTTCCTGTTACTGGTCAGTAACAAATAAGGTGTCTTTTTCTGTTTTTCGTGAAGGAACTTCCGTTTTTTCACTCACATAGATCACTGTCATGAGTCTCCAGGACCTCTACCTCTCCTCAAATACATGCTGGCTTTTGTTTAGTAGATCGTGTGGGAAAGAATGTAATGGGAAAGGAGCCTGAGACAAGGGGTGAGACGCTGCTAAGGAAGGTGACATGGGCACGTGAGGAGGCGTTTTCCGGGAAGAAGCGGGCTTCCCACGTGAGCTCATGGGAAGGTCAACCACGGCACCTTCTTTTCTTTCATCTTTTTTTTAAAA